>JAUMHN010153030.1:0-47124 GCA_032360265.1 Heliamphora ciliata
GTTTTAAATTCCTTTTTTATAGAAAAGACCCAATTCACCTCCCTCTTGGGTTGCCTAGATCTAACACGGTTGATTTGGCGTTCTTAATCCAAAGGCTTAGAAAATCGGGTCATTACAATCTACCCCCTTAAAACAAATTTCATCCCCGAAATTTCCAAGCGTGCCTTTCTTCCAAAAGTGCTATTGTTGAGTTGTTTGCATAGCGCCCTTCTGCTCTTAGTGCGACTCTTGTGCCTATTCTAGGCTATGGCATGACGTTGACGGATCATCTTGATCTTCCTAGTTGTCTCATTTGCGTGGTCTGGCCTTAACGGAATGATCCTTCCACTATTTGATGTTCAGGTTTGTCCTACTAGCACATAGAGTTTCTGGTGCCTTTTTCGCTGTCTGGATTATCCCCTGATTGGTAGCCAATATAGGGCAAAGCGAACGTGATGAGGAATGATGGTTGGTTGTAGTAGTCTAGTTTCGCAAGTCTGTTGTCGTTTGGTACATGATCCCATCTGTTGTCGCCCTTGTTGTTCTTTCCAGCTAGCTTGTAAGTACGGCTTGATAGGAACAAATTGCCTCAATAATTTTCTATGACCAGCGTTACTCTTCTTTTGGTTCCAAATCCTTCTTGAATTTGTTAACTCAAATTTAGCTACTAGTGTTGCCTGTACGACTTGTGCATAAGTGGAAAGTTTCATGCAGACGATCCTTCCCCGAATTGATGGCTACAGGCTCCACTCAATCTTTCGTTCTTTCGACTCTTCATTTGGTATAATGGCTACAGCAAAGCGGCTCAACTCCTTGAAGTGGTTAGCGTACTAGGTTACCGTCACCGATTCTTGTTTAAGTTTCAGGAACTCTCTGTTTTGTTCTTAATGGAGGGGAGCGGGAAAATACTTCTCCAAAAATAACCCTTCGAACTGATCCCATGTTAAGGCTGCCACGTCTTGGGTGTTATTGGTCATAGACCACCAACGGTCCACTTTTCCTTCCAATAGGTGAGCTGCTATAGCTACTTGATCTGTCTCAACTTGAACTTCTATTGAGTTGAATAACTTCTTGATGACCCTCAGCCACTCCTCGGTTACTTTTGGTTCTACTCCTCCTTTACATGTAAGGGCTCGCTGTCTTCCAAGTTTCGATAAGATCCATGCTCTATCACAAACATGGGGATAGTTAATGCTGGTGGAAAGCTCTCGTAAAACTTGGGCTAATCAAGGTGCTTCATCATCTATGGGTTCACTAGTTTGTCAGTGGTGGTTTGGTAGTCTACCAACTTTCCTAAAAAAAAGTCTTATGATTTAGGGGTTGTTTCAATTCTTGATTATTTTCACGTTCTGGGTTCTTGTAGAGTTAAATTTGAGGTTATTTTAGCAAGCATTAAGTGTAAGATAACTTATGGAGATATTTTTTTTAACAATACTTATATTTCATGTCATCCAAGCTCGGGTGCATAGCCAATACAAGGTTTCAAAAGGTTCACAAAACACACATACAACATTGAAATAAAAGAAAAGATTCAATGCGGAGCTTGCTAGGGCCTATCTAAAATAGAGGCGGGTAGAAGCATCGGACGACTGCCTTGTGCTCCCAAAGGTTGTAGAGTTTCTTCTGGCTTCTGACACTTGATTCTGACATGTTGGTACGTAGGGTTTGAGGGTCTCCTCCAATGACTGGATCTTTTACCAGGTAGTTAATCGTCCGAGGTAAACTAAACGTAACAAGAGGTATGGCAGTGGTGATTATCTAATCTTGAAACCCGTCGTGGCTTCGTGGTTAAATCTTCATCAAATTCCAAACAATCATTGCCGTGGTCAAGATTCTCCGTTCTTAGACAGTGAAGGTAGAATTCGGATTCTAACGTTTGATGAGGAGGTTGGCGTATGTATCGATGCGTGTGGATGTACTTCCTTTTCTTGCATAGTAAGTCGAATGTCTTAAGCTCGACGTTGCCTCTCGTCTTTCGGATAGGTGGGTTAGCTACAAACTGGTCTGGAAAAGTTCGAACCTTGTCGCGTGGTGATGTGGTGGGTTCCCTGGTGTAAAACTATCATCTTTGACTGTAGATCCTTGATGGCATAGTTCAATCCGTTGGAGCCTCTAAATGAGACGTAATATCATGACCAGTACCATTACTCGCCTATTTATTGTGTAGGATTTTGAAAGTCAACCGAGGACAGACAAAAACATGCGTGGCATTTAATAAGGATAGTTAGCTCAATTTTACTGGTCACAAGGAAGGCGATCATAAGGCGGTGAATGGGTAAGCGTTTAGCTGAGAACTTCAAATGATATACTAGGCTGCATGAGATATAACTGGGGCTAAGGCGGCTAAGGGAAGACGAACAAGTTCTTTATCAAGATTCAACGAGAAAAATTTTCTAAGATGGTTTAAAAGATAGATTAGGTTAGGTCAAGGAGGTCATAGTTACAGTAATCACCGTTGACCCAGATTGAGAGGTCAGTTGAGACTTAGATGCATTGGAGATAAGAGATCGACAATTAATGGATATTACGAAAGGGGATGTTCTCGGGAGTAATCTGTGCAACATGAGATCTTGACAAAAGATATGTTGAAGCAATGGGTAGCCAAACTAGATATTTGCTCTTAAGTTACTAGGCTTAACGTACTTTAATTCATGCATCCAAGTTAACTCATTTGGCTGGGATTTCAACAATTCACAAAATTACTTCAGCCGGGTGTAGTATTGAAGTCAGGGGAAGATGAATGGTGGCAGAGGATCTTAGCGATGTCAAATGTTTGGGGCTAAAGGAATGATAATGAGTTCTATGAATAAAGAGTTAGTTCAAGGATGATGATTTGAATTGAAGGATAATAAAATGCGAATACTAGTCATCATTTAGGCATGGCTCAACAATGAAAATTCAAAGATAAGGGTATTTTCTAGGATGAAATTCCCGATAGGGTTACCAACAAGACTTGGGTGCAGAAGGGTTACCTACGAACGATACTGGACAGCATTGTTGAGGACCGATGCTATTAGAAGGAAGGATAAGCAAAGAATTTCAACCGGGTATAAAAGTTGATACAAAGGCTTGGGGTAAATGAGAATGGAACTTATAGGGATGAAGCTGCGAGGTTCTAACAGTGGCTCTCAATACAATATCTGAAACCTTTCCTAGTGCATACTCCCGTCTACCCCCTTAAAATAAGATAACTCGTTGCATGAATCTTTGGTCTTTGATCTCGATGCCTTTACCCATCCTTTGGACGTAGATTTCCCACTGCTTCTGATCCTAATAATGTCCTAACATGACTCGCTATACGACTTAGACGTAGTATATTTTAGTTCTTATAATATATAGATGATAATTATATTTAATACAACGCACCATACAGAGCTTCTATGCGACAGAACGCGTGGTTTCCCATAACTTAAGACCTGAAGGTTCACTAAACCTAGGCCCTGATACCAATTGTGACGCCCTGTCCTCCAGGCACATCGGGACATACATAAGTATAGATAAAAAAAATATTTTAGCCATTTATTCATATTTAGATATCATAAATATTATATCATTAAGAGTTTTGAACTGATTAAAAGTACATAACAATTACAGTTTCACAAAAAATTCAGCAAAAATTACAATAAGCCCATGGAAACTGAACAAAAAGGACAAAGAGGTGAACTTCAAATTCTTCAGCTAGTATTGTCGGGGTCAGTTGGCTCCTTACACTCACCTTGTTCTTCAAAACCTTCCTCTCCTTTGGGTGCGACTTCTTCAAAAAGTTCTTCTTCCTCACCTGTGGCACAAATGCCATTAGCCAAAACCCAGAAGCAAACTCCCTAAACCTTCTAACCAAACTCATAACAAAATATTCTTCAACGCATATCATATAACACCCAGTATAATTTATAGCCAAGAAGACATATAAATTTGATATTTACTACAAGGTAGACTTATATAAGAACAATTATAAAAGTGCATGATGCAAATGAATGCGATGCAACCAATTTTATTTTCTAATCTAATTTAAACTTAAATTATTCTAGGTTCTTCCAAACCGAGGTGAACCATCCTAAATCCCATGATCCCAATCACACTGATCAAGTCTACCGACCAACAAAGAGCGTTCCTTAAGCCGTGGGATGACAATATAGCGGATTAAGTGTCTAGCGGAGTCATCACTGATGGTAAGGGCGTGGACAAGTCAACACTCAGGCTCTCGAATATTAGGTTAAGGTCGAACGTGGGATCATGAAATCTAACTCATATTATTACACCACCCGAACCGCCTTCACCAAAAGTATACATCATTAACAATAAGGTGCATTTAGCACTTGGGGCAAAATCATCCCAAAGAAAATCAGGGCATATAGCCAATATCACAATCAGAGCATTTATCCAATATCACAATCAGGAAATTTAGCCAATATCACAATATTCCAATTCCATCAATCATGGTACCAACCATAAGGTTCAATTTTCATTCTTTTCTCAAAACAAAATGATAAACCCCTCAGAACTCAACCTAATGATGACGTGATGTGACATATGCAACTGCTACTTACGATTCACAAGTATAAATTGATCATGACATGGGCTAAAATGACATATGTATGCTTTGCATGAAATTGTAAACTTATGAGTATGGAGTACAAGCATGTAAAACACAAGCGAAAATTCACGAGACATAGATTCAACTGAGCAGCATGGATTCTATTGATTAATTACTCATTTTCATACACCAATCATCTAACATAATTCATTTAAAGTCCATATCTTTAAGTCCCATAATATGACATGCCACTTATACACTTAGCCAAATTTAGGTAAATGTTAAAGTGCCAAATTAAAAACCTCAACAATGTTTTGGGGTACCTAGACATAGAGTTAAGTTCTTATTTTTGGACATTACTTAGTTAAAAATATTTTCTACAACTTTCATGTTTAACACTAAGGTAGGATCCTAGAGAAAAAGGGTCATTTATCTTAATTAAGAGAAAATCATTTAGCACCTTACAGAGAAAAGTATAAAATTTAGGCCTCTGTTGGCCTTGGTTTTGGGAAACCAATTCAAGGGCTATGGGTCTGATTTCTGGGGGTGGTTTACTTTAAGGTGTCTCCTACAAGTTTCATATTTTGTGCTAAGGCTAGTTATTTGGAACAAGTTGATGATTTGCGCCATTTTAGAAATTGGGTTCAGTCAGTATAAAAAGGTTAAGCAGAATCAGTTTTCAACAGAGAGTGCATAGGACATTTAGGGGAACATCCAAGGGAATTTTGTACTGATATTTGGTCAGTATCTAGTTTAATATGTTGGTTACATGTTTCATGAAGATCACCTTCGAATTTGGCTATTAAAAACTTAGGTTTTTGATCCCACAAAAATGTGTGACAGAGAGCTCTGTCAGTCACTGAATCATAACAGTGACTTTGGAAAGGATTTTGACCTATCAAGACTTCATATTTGTGGCTCCTATCTGGTGGAAAACAAGCGAATCATGTTATCTACAAGTTTTATGTTTTGACATAAGCTCTGTTCTCACTCTAACCTAGGGTTTTTATGTCTGCAATACAGAGTGGTCAAAATCTAACACTCTTTGGTAAAAATGTTGTATCAGGATTTCTATCCAACGAAATCACTTTAAACCAATTTTGTATGAAAGAGAACTTAAAAATATAGGCCTGAACATAAAAATCACACTTAGATCATTTTCAATTAGTTATGGTAGATTAATGTTCGTGGCAGAAAGTTGGAATACACAAAAAATTAGGCCATTTAGGGTTTCATTGTTTTAGCTTAAAATGTGTTTAGACTTGGTGTATTTTCTTTGCATGCATGTAATGTACACATATATATCAAAGTTCTAGAATCTATACAAGTCATCAAACTCAAGAATAGCCACATGCAATCATGTCCAACAACCATTTAAACATGAACAACACCTATTTTGGCCCTACAACGCCTTTTTGATAAATTTTTAGTTTTTTATTCTTAGAGATGTTTATAGAGATGGTTGAGGGGTAATTTGTAAGAGAATGGTAGAGGATTTTAAGAAGTTTACTTACTTGTGTTGAGGGCCTAAGGAATGGTAGATGATCATAGGACTTGGCTTTATGTAAGTTTGGTCTCCAAAGACCTTCCTCTTTGTTTCTCCTCCCTTCTTCTTCTTCTTTTTCTCTAGAACACTTTGAATATTTTTTGATATCTCCTCTCTCTCTAACCGAATACATGAGGAAGAAATGAAGGGCCCTTGTCTTGGTTTATATAGAAAAATTGGTAGTGGATTTAATGATGGTTTGCAAACTTATTTTTAAATTTCTTAATTTATAATTAGATGCATGGGAGGTGGAGAGATTTTTAGAAATTTGAAATCTGTAATTTTGCAGAAAAGTCAGTGGGAATTCGGCTGGGGTGTGTTTGGGTGGTTCAAAGTGCTTTATTTTGTTTTAATTGCTTATTTGGTGATATTTTAGCACTACATTGTCTAAGAAAAAATTTTTAAAATTGATTTGATGTATCTTTTTGGTCTTCTAACTTATGAAAATAAATTATTTTACTGTTATTATTATTATCATAGTTTATAAAAATGTTAACAACAATTAATTGTTTAAATGTAGATAATTAAGCTACTTTAATTTATTTTGACTAGATGTGATTATTTAACTTATTTATTGGGTAGAAATTTTAAATAATGATTTATTTACTTTTGTTAACCTATATTATTATATTGTTATATATATTACTTGTTTAAAAAGTCTTGAGTCATAATAATGCTTAATTTGTACAGCTTTTCTTTATTTTTAAGCTTAAAAAGGTAAAAGTGACTTTTTGTGCACACATCCCAATGTGGCTGGCCATGCAAGGGCATTTTTGATATTTTTATTGTTATTTTTTCTTTTGTTACTTAATTGTATCTAAATATCTGATTTAGGGTGTCCATGTATCAAAGTTTGACTTTTTTAAGACTTTTGTTGTATTAGGGGCAAAATGGTCATTTTACCCTAATTATGAGATCTTTTGATTTTTAAGTTTATATTTTGTGTTATTTACTTAATTTTGGATGTTAGGAGTCTTCTCTGAGTATTAAGGCTTTATCTCTTGAGTATTTTCTCTCTTTAGGATTTTCGGGTTGAATTAGGATTTTGGGTTGAGTTAAGGTTTCCATCCTTCTAGCGACCTAAGATCTTATCGGCTAATCGTCGCAAATTCTCGTATTCTAAAATCGGTTCATGTTATATATATTTATTCATGAGTTAGTGTCTGTTGTAGAAAATATATGAGAATTACCTTGGAAACTTTCGTGTAGTTAGAGATAATTGAGGAACTTGCGTGTAATTTGTTAGGACTAAGTTTGTTGATGACTTCTAGAGTGATTATAGGAGAATTTTATGGTGTTTTCGTAATAGGTGTGTAGCTTAGCTTGGATTTACTAATTGTGGGGTGTCTTGAGCTAAAAGTATAATTATCTAAAAGTTCAGGGTTAAACGTACAATTATTGAAAATTATGAAATATTAAGCTTTTTCATATATTTTCTTTTTAATTATTGAGTTGGCGCTTAGCTTTCATATTCCTTGGTCTTAGAGTCTTGTTAATTGTGAACGTCTTCATATTGGGTCATTTCTAAAATTTTGTTATTGTTTTGGGCCAAATTATAATTTTCCTTTCTCTTATGGGGTTCCAGGGTTTTTGATTTTTATTGATTTTTGGGTTATTCAATGGTTCTTTTTGGTTAAGATATATCTTTATGCTTTAGGGCTTTGGTTCTGAGATCCGATTCTAGGCTTAATCCTTTGAGACTCTTAATTTTGATCTAACCCTAATATGAAAACCTAGCTTCGATTGATTTAGCATTTTTAATCCAGAGGCTTAGAAAATCGAGTCGTTACAGTTTTTTTTAGAAAATAAGAAAATTCAAGAAATGTGTAGAAAATACTTTAACACCTTGAAAATTAAATTTTGAAAACTCTTTTTGTAAAAAATAGAGTCGTCACTTGGTTTTTAAGAAAAACCAAGAAAAATAAAATGAGCCACTGATCTTTGAAACGGTAATAAGAGAAAACAAGAGTCCGTGGGCTAAAGTATAAACTGAAAAAGGTGTTAGGCACTCCGTTCGCCTAACCGTGAGGTTGTCCTCTACTAATCATCATTGGTTCTTAGTTAGATTTCTCGAGTGCATGCAAATACAGAAAATGGAAGCTAAAAGAGAACATTCAAAATTAAAATAGGAAAATACGTAACATATGTACATAAAATACTAGAACAAAACAAATAGCAAAAGAAAAATCTTAAATTGTACACCATGTAATTTTTAACTAAATGATACATGGAGCAAACCACATCGTATCGATAAACGTATAGAAACAAAGAAAACCTAAACATGTTAGAAATACGCTAACAAAATTTATGATAAAGACTACATAGGATGAATACAGAAAATGAACCTTAAAGAATTCTAATTCCTAAACATGCCAATATGTCAAGGTAAAATACTAGACCTTACATATTACTATATACAATTTTAAAATGACAAAATATGCTACTAGAATTAAAACAACATACAAAGAAAAAACGACTATATTAACCATATAAAACCTGAAGATATGTGCGCACAACATTGATTATTGTGTCCATAATTATGTTGATACCGAATATATTGCAATCATAGTATTGCAAACTACGCCACAAAAAAAAAATGTAGGTACCGTTACTGAATTCTAGTGAAAAGTGTACAATGATGACAATGCACTTATGACACGTTACAGAATTTAATCAACAAAACAAAATCTAGTTCAATTCTTTTTAGTCAAAACCATGGCAGACATATAAATAACCCATTATCAAGAAAAATTTTAAAATGAAACATGCTTTTGACTTAAATAACCATAATTATCAATTAAATGTAAAATTAGAGAACAAGTATGAATCTAATGTTCAAATAATAACTCGGCCTCCCCGAAATAGAGGAAATGGAGCGAGAAATGCCAAGGATTCAAATAGAATACCTAAATTGCTACAATCCGGGTGAATTCTCAAGTTGGGGAAGGGTGATCAATAGTCTAATCCTCAGGCAATGCTCCAATCTAAGTCGATGAATCAAGAATTCGACAGAATATTGGTATCGGTGGTCATCCTCTCAGTACTTCGGCAGGGTATTGGTACTCAAAATATGTCACCTTCTGACCCGTCAGAACTCCGATATTAGAATTATCCTCTCAAAATCGTACTATTGGTACGGTATTTATAGAGTTCATCAACCAATAAGATGCTAGTACGTTTTGGGAAACTTCAGGATTTTTGAAATTGGTCCAAGTTGATTAGAGTGGAGAACATGTTATCATCCAGATCGATAATGATTACAGCACCATTGGTTATAATAGTCTTAATCAGATACGGCCCGGCTTAATTTGGCTTGAACTTTCCCCTTGGATAAAAAATAGGAGCCCTTATTTTCTTAAGAACCAAGTCACTTTCTCTTAGATCCCGGGTCTTGACTTTTTTTGTTGAACGCTCTGGATATCTTTGTATGTGGAACAAAGTTTGTAGTCTTCTTTCATCGAATAAAAGAAGCTCTTCCATCCGATTTCTCTGCCATTCTTCTGCGGGTTGAGCCGCATCTTGTACTTCTTGATCCTTTCGAAGAATTTTTGCAGTGCTATGATATGGCCATCTCTATCTTTGGACTTTACAATCATATCGTCTGCATACACTTCGATTTCCTTGTGTATCATGTCATGCAATAATGTAGTTGCAATCCTTTGATAGGTTACACCTGCTTTCTTCAAATCGAATGGCGTCATGCGGTAATAGTAAGTGCCCCACGGTGTAATAAATGTCATCTTTTCTCTATCATCTTTTCTATTAAGACCTAATTATACCAGAAGAAGCCATCTATAAACGATAAAAGAGTGTGCCCTGTTGTGCTATTTACCAAGATGTCAATGTGCGGCAGCGAAAAGTCGTCCTTGGATCTAGCCTTGTTGAGATTTCGAATATCCACACTGACTCTGATGCATCCATCCTTCTTCAAGAATGGCATAATGTTGGCCACCAGCTTCGGATACTCGGTCATCATAAGGAATCCAGCGATGAACTTCTTGGTGACTTCTTCTTTGATCTTCAAAGTCCATTTTGGTCGTGTCCTTCTCAATTTTTATTTGACCGGTTTGGCATCGGGATATAGAGGGATATATTGTTGGACGATTTCAGAATCAATACCTGGTATATCCTCGTATGGCCATGCAAAAACATCTTTGAATTCCTTTAATAAAGTTATTAGTTATTCACGTTCAACTGAAAATAAAGAAGAACTAATTTAGATAATTTGTGGGTTAATTTTATTACCCAGATTTATTGACAAAAATTTTTCAATTATTGGTTGGGCACATATTTTTTCTTCTCTTTTTATTAAAGCTTTTAATTCTTTAGGGACATTCCCTTCGAATTAGAAAGTGCACAAAATAAATCAAGCAAAGCAGAATAATCAAAACCTTCGTTTATTTCATTGATAAAAAAATGAGTAGGGACTACAAAATCAAAAGCAAATGAAGAGGGTGCATAGACGGACGTGCCCTCAGACTGTCAACACCTACGACGGAAATTTAAATTACGCAGCTGAGTTCGACAGTTGAATTTTTTGCATTTATTGCTCCTACTTACCTATAATGATCATGAATCTTCAAGAGCCTATATAAGGAATTACTCTTCAGGCATTTAAAGAACTAGAGACTTACATTTACTGTTGTATTACTTGAATCAAAGACCAAATCTCTCAAGCTTTCATTTATTACTCATAACTCTAGTTGTTGTTTCTCATCTCTTTACTTCTCATTTATTGCCAATCATTTTGTAAAGAGAGTGAGTGATAATCATTATAATATCTCATTTATTGTATCTAAGGTTGAGTCACCCTTCATCTTTGCAGTGAGTGAGTAATTCTCATCAAAAAAGAACTCAAGAGATTAAAAGAAAAACAGGGGTGTGTTTTTCGTAGGATCTTCTTGCTGTTATAAAGGTTTTGAATGCACCCATAAGCATTCTACATTAGTAAAAATTCTCAAGAGGAGTCATGGAGAGTGGACATAGGCTTAGAAGAAGTCGAACCACTATAAATCTTAGCGTTTGATTCAATTTCTTTCTCCTTAACCTTTTTAATATTCGCATTACCTTATTCCTTGATTATATTTACTATAATTATTTGTGATAATAAAAGATTTTTGAAAGAGTTTTTAAAATCATTATTATCATTTAAAAACCCAATCCACCCCCACTTGGATTGCCTAAAACTAACAATTGGAATCAGAGCTTAGGCTCTTGTTTTTTGACTTAACCGTCTAAGAGTTTTTATGGCAACCACTAGTATCGGACCTATTCAATCAAAAGGTTAGTCCACTAATAGACCTTCTTATATATACAAAAATAAATAAATTTATTAATCATTGTTAATCACACGATTTAATTATATTTATTTTGTTCCATGGAACAAATTATAATTAAGTGTGAGACCCTGACCCGTTTTATTTTTCGGCGTTTTTGGACGCGCGTTATGTGTTTTCGTTTGAGCATGTTTTACTGCTTTTGATGCATGATCGGGCTTAGATATGCATGCGGGGTAGGTTCCCTGGGCCGTGGGCCGTTGTGGCGCAAATTTCAAAAAATTTCAAAAAAAGATATTTTGGAGGCTTATAAATATCTAGAGTTAAATATTTTCACAAAGATATTTTCTAAAATTTAACTCCTAAGTTTTCCGTTTTCTCTTTACCTTCTCTCTAAGTTCTCGGGGGCCCGGGGCTCGATTTTTAACGATTCAACCGTGGATCCTTGCTTTTGGCGTCGTGGGCTACGCAACCATCCGGTCAGATTTCAATTCGACGAAGCTCGATTTTGTACATGGATCGAGAAGTCGAGTTTTCAACTCACCGAGGTAGGATTCTGGGCCTGTATGTTGTATAAGGGTGTTATGGGTAATCGGGTGTCTTTTTACTGGTTGGTTTGTTATAGATCTGAATTTATGTTCAGTTGGATTTTTGGATTAAAAATAGGATTTTTTGTCGATTTCGTGGATGAAATCAGGTGTCGGGCGTTTCTTTTGAGGTCTTAGTGTTAGGCCTAGGCGTGTGGATGTTCATGGGTGTTGATTTGTAGTTTAGAGGCTTCAATTTGAGGTTTGGAGGGCTGAACTCGTAGCTTAAAAACTGTTTCTGGGTGAGTTAAGTCGACTGAACCTATGGGTTCAGTTGAATGGATCATCGTTTTGGGGTTCGATCGACCGAACCTATGGGTTCAGTCGACTGAACTGTGCATTAAGGTATTTTTGGCTTTTCCAGTGTGGTCTTCGGTCGATTGGGGGCTTAGCTCGATCGACTAAAGTGCTCGGGTGTGTTTTGGTGGTTTTGTGGTTCGGTTTTGGTTTTCGATTGGTGTCCTGTGGTATTCAATTGATTGATTTATGGGAATTAATTGATTCAAATACCTGTGGATTTCTTTTGGGGTTTGGTTATTGGCGCTGTGGTTTTGGGGGTCGTGTTGTGGCCTCGGGTGATATATAATGCCGTCCTCGGGTGTGACGTGCATGGTTGGTTTAGGGTTTGTGGCACGGTTGTGTGAGTGCTGGTTATGTGCGCGATGTGTGGGTTCGTGGTTTGGTTAAAGGTGGGGTCTGGTGAGAATCGTCTGGGGAAGGTTTCAGGTGTTGTTAGCCTTCGGGTTAAGTGTTGGTTGTCCCCGTGTGTGGACTGGTCCCGATTTGTGGATGGGTCGTTCAGGTATCGAATGACGTGTGTGTGGCTTGCGATATTTAGTCGGGTTATATGGCTATGTATGTTTATAACTATTTATTTAAGTGGATTACATGGAATGATAACTTATGTGTATCGTGGTTGTATGCTGTAGAACTCAGAGTTTTATTAGGCATGGATGTGATGGATCTGTGGGGCACATGCATGTGGTGTATGTGGTACGTTATATGCCTTTAATCCTGGTTTGGTTATACATAGGTGTGTCCAGTGTTATCCTGTAATTACAGTATTATCCTGTTGTATGTGTCCGGTGTTATCCCGTTAATTTTAGTTTTTTCCTGTAATATACGGTCTTATCCCGTGGTATACGGTCTTATCCCGTGGTTTATGGTTTTATCCCGTGGTATAATCCGTAGTCGGCGGTTCCATCCCGTGGCTTATGGTAAAGTATGTGGTTTTATCCCATGGTTTGGTTTGTGGTTTTACCCCGTGGTTGGTCTATGGTCTTATCCCATAGTATACGGTTTTATTCCGGGAACGTATGTTTATGTATGGGTCTTTATCTCAGTGTTAGGACTGTGGTTGTGGCGTGTGAGGGCCGATTGTATGTATCCTGGATTGTATGTATTGCATTATGGGACAGATAGACCAATTTTCGAATTGTTTTTAAGAGTCGTGTGAATCGCGATCTAAAAACTATTTTCCAGCCGTTTTCAGGACTCCTATGAGTGAGTCAAAAACATGATTTGTATCATCGCTTTCCCGTTTGCATGTGAAAATATTTTCAAGGTTTGAAAGAGAGTCTAAACCTGCACTTCGATTTCCTAGCATGTTTTGTTAATATTGCATACTTGTCTAGTTTCTGCTGAGCCTTGGCTCACGATGTGGGATAAAATATTTTCATGTACCGATCACGCGCACTGATTCAGGTTTGCTGGTTGGGAGCGAAAGAGTTTTTGTCTTCCTTTTGTCTTTTGTTACATGTATGTTGTAACATGTCTTTCGGGCATTGGAGCCGTGTAATGTTGCCGTTTGGTGCTTATATACCATGCATGTATGTTCTTTTTGAGAGTGTATTCTCGGGCTGGGTATTGTGGTTGTTTGTTTATGGGTGTTTCACGTGGCCCAAAATTTGGGGCGTGACAATGAGAATCTACTTTCAAGCCATAGACTATGACTTTTGAAGGGTTATCATGAGTGGACCCAAAAGACCTACCAAGACCGTTAAAGGAACAATCGTTCCTAAACTTGAGAATGAATGGACTGAAAATAACATAAGAGAGATTCAAAATAATGCTAAGGCTATGAATCTCTTATATTGCTCTCATGACCCCAACAAGTTCAATAGGATCTCAACATGTGACACCACCAAAACAATTTGGGATAGACTTCACGTTACCCATGAGGGAACTAACTAAGTCAAGGAATCCAAGATAAGCATGCTTGTTCATAACTATGAATTGTTTAAAATGAAGCATGATGAAACCATTTCTGATATGTTTGCTAGATTTACTAATATTATAAATGGACTAAAATCTCTTGGCAAGATCTATTCTAATGCGTAAATGGTGTGAAAGATCCTTAGGTGCATGCCTAAGAATTGGGAAGCTAAGGTCACTGCTATTCAAGAAGCTAAAGACCTCTATACACTTAGTTTGGAGCAACTTCTTGGATCTCTCATGACTCATGAGATGAACATCAAGATGGCTGATGAAGATGACAGCAAAAGAAGAAGGGCATTGCCTTCAAGTCTTCAACTCATGGTGATGAATCCGATGAAGACTCCTCAAGTGACGAAAATGAAGACATGGCCCTCATCACTAGGAAATTCAAAATGTTACTTAGAAATAAGAAACAAAGAGAAAGGAGGTTCTTCAACAAAGATGAACACAAAGGCGAGCCCAACAAGGTCAAGGGAGATTCAAGCAAATTCAAGAATGATCACAAGAAAGATGAGATGATTTGCTATGAATGCAAAAAGCCCGGACATGTCAAGGTCGAATGTCCTCAACTTAAGAAGCAATTCAAGAAGGATTCAAGAAGGCTATGATAGCCGCATGAGGCGAAAGCAATGATAGTAGCTCCGAGGATGAAAGAGAAAAAATGAAGTTGCAAGTCTATGCCTCATGGCTAAGAAAGACGACGAGGAAATAAATGCCCCTTTTCTCTTTAGAAGAATTACAAAATGCATTTGAAGATTTACATAATGAATTGAGAAAAATGAGTGCAAAGAACTCTATTCTTAAAAAGTTGGTTCTTTCCTCTTCATGCGAAATTGAAACCTTGAAAGAAGAAAAACTTGTATTATCAAAACAAATTTCTACTTTGAAAGATGAAAACAAGGTTTTAAATAAAAAGGTTGAAGATCTTACAAAAACTGTTTATAAGTTTACTCTTGAAAAGAATAACTTAGATAAATTTCTTGGTATGCAAAAATGCGTTTTTGACAAAGCCGGGATTGGATATTAACCAAAGAAGATGCAAAAGTTCTTAAACAACATTTTTATCAAAGTATCCTCTAATCACTCAATGCAATTTGCTTTCATTGCTATGAGCATGGACACACCGTCACATATTGTCCACAAAGAAAGTCTTTTTATTTATCTATCAAGAAAGTTTAGGTTCCTAAGGGAACACATCCTCAAGGAACCAACACCAAAGGTCCCAAAAAAGTTTGGGTACCAAAAATTAAAACTTAATCTTCTTTACAGATATGTCTCAAGTCCTCATTCAAGGAGGGGATGTGGTATCTTGATAGCGCTTGCTCAAGACACATGACAGACGACAAATCAATGTTTGCATCCCTCAAACCTAAAGATGGTAGATTTGTGACATTCGCAGACAATAGCAAAGGAAAAATCATAGGAATCAGTTATATGAGTAAAATTCCTTTCCCTTCTATTGAAAATGTTTTGCTTGTCAATGGTTTGAAATATAACCTTTTCAGCATAAGCCAACTTTGAGCCAAAGGCCACAAGGTTATTTTTGATAATGTTAAGTGTATTATTGAAGACTCAATCAATAACAAAGTTATTTTTGAAGGTCATAGGTATGAAAATATTTACACTTTCAATCTAAATAACCCTTCTAAAAATGACACCAAGTGTCACGCCCCATAACCCAGGATCACGTGAAAATCTACCAAACACCTGTTTTTATGAAAATACAGGTTTTCATATATTCAAAACCACATGTTCAAAACAATAAAATACCAAACAAAAGATATATCTCAAAACAAGGCATACAGTTCCAACATACATACAGTATATCGCCTAATGGCGTACGAAACTTGTCTTCAGGAACAGGCATACCAAAAAGGAAAACTATTACAGCCTTCAAGATCATCATCTATCGGCACGGGCATCACTAGATCTACTCAAGATCATCATCCACACCATCACCTGTAAAAGATTTTGTACAAAAAATTCCACTCGTGAGCCGAAGCCCAATAGAAGCAGACAGTAAAACTGTAAAGCAGAAAATATGCAATCATATAGAGTAGGAGCGAACTCAACCACAAAACCCAAAAGATTTTCCATCCAAAAACCTTAAGTTTTCCCATCAGAATACCAGTCTCCCAAAATGGTTTTATTAACATAAAACCCATGTTTTCATCCTTCAAACCATGTGTTACAAATAGTGCAAATAACCACCACAGTTAAGGAAAAATAGTAATCAAAACATCGTTCCCTCACGGAATGTAACATCGTTCCCTCACGAAATGTACCATCGTGGAAAAGAAGAATATGATCCTATGTACCGAGTCCGTCACACGACAGAGGTAACAACGATAGACTCCTGTCCAGTATCTAATTCCCATATATCATGGGACCGGTTAGATACACACAAGTTCTATACGGAGCACCATAACGTAACTACTCACCTTACGGGAGACAACCCAAGGGTACAGAGCACCCAACTCAATTTACGGGGACTAACTCGAAGGTACAGAGCACCTACACTGCGCATGTTTTCAGACTTATACCGAGGGCAACTCGTGCCAAATACCCGTCATCCCGGTACATCTAGATAATCTTCTAAAAACCGAACCGTAGCTCAACTACAAAAAACATTTCACAATATACATTATACATGTATATACAGATCCATCCATTAACATGGAGATCAACAAAACATTTTCAAAATATTTTTTTCCCGTTTTCCACAAAACGTTTTAAAACCTGAAACTCAACCCCGAAGGCGAGCTCCAAACCACCAAAACATAAAATGTTGAGATTTCTATCAAAAACCATCATTTTTTTACTATTTTCAAGAAAACCCTTTGAAAATCATACTACCACATGTCATACAGTACTATAAGCCAAGAAAAGCGAACAACACGCTTTCTATCAGAAAAACAAGACTTAAACAGGAAATATGACATTTGATGCATTTTCTACTTGGTGAAAACACATATAATTGCATATGACACCCTCATAACAGCAGTAGGTCTAGAATCCAACCTCATTGGGTCAAAACCCGATGCCTCAAAAATTGGACCTCGTCGGAACGAGAATCTAAACGGATGAGCGCGAAGCTAACAGCGTCGATAGCAAAGATCCACAAGCTAATCGTCGAAAACAAGGCTCGGGCGGGTTAAATATGTAGAGAGAAGGCAGAGAGAATGAGAAAAAAAAATCTTTTTCAAACATTTCAGCCCACTGGATACTTATAAGCTGGCCAAAAAGGTAGTTCAGTCGACTGAAGAGGCCACTTCAGTCGACTAAAGCTCCTCGAAAAATGTGAAATGCCACAGTTCAGCCGACCGAACCGCCTGATTCAGTTGACCGAACTCAAGAAAAACAGTTCAATCGACCGAACATAGCCGTCCAGTCGACCGAACTCCTGGGTTTGAGCCTACTATTTTTGGTCTCGATTTTTGTATTCTAAGGCTAACCAAACCAGCCTAAACAAGGTCCGAGAAAGCGTAAAACACATCTACATGCTGTTCTACAACTCCAAAATATAAACCATGCATCGATGATATATAACATGGAGGAAAACACGTCATCATTTTCATATATAAAAAATAAAATGGTACAGGGTCTCACACCAAGTGCTTAGCTGTCTTGAGTGATAATAGTTAGTTGTAGCATAGAAGACTTGGACATGCACACATGAACTTAATTTCTAAACTTTTAAAAAAGGAATTGTGATTGGTTTACCCTAAATCAAATTTGAAAAAGACAAAGTGTGTGATGCATGTCAACAAGGCAAACAAGTTAGAAGCTTTTTTCATTCCAAAAGTGAGATTTCAATTTCTAGGCCCTTATAACTATTGCACATGGACTTATTTGGTCCAACAAGAACTCTTAGCCTTGGAGGTAAGAAGTATGCCTTTCTTATTATTGATAACTTCTCTAGATACACTTGGGTGCTATTCTTAGCTCATAAGGATGAAGCCTTTGCCTCTTTTGCAAAACTATCGCGGAGAATTTAAAATGAAAAGGTTTTCAAATCACAAGTATCCGAAGTGATCATGGTAGAGAATTTGAAAACAAAGATTTTGAAAAGTTTTGTGATAAAAATGGTATTAACTATAACTTCTTTGCTCCTAGAACCTCTCAACAAAATGGAGTTGTTGAGAGAAAGAATAGGACCTTGGAAGAAATGGCTAGAACCATGTTCTGTGAAAATAATCTACCAAGATACTTGTGGGCCGAGACTGTAAACACAGCTTATTTTATCGTGAACAGAGCCGTGAATTAAGTTTCTCTCAAGAAAACCCCATATGATCTATGGAATGAAAGAAAATCTAACATTAGTTATTTTTGCCCATTTGGGTCCAAGTGTATTGTTTTAAATAACAACAAAAAAATTTTTGGACAAGTTCGATGCAAAATCTGATGAAGGTATTTTCTTAGGATATTCCTTATTTAGTAAAGCCTATAAAGTTTTTAATAAAAGGACCCTAGTTGTTGAAGAATCTATACATGTGGTATTTGATGAAGCTAACCTTGGTTCTTCAAAGGAATTTTGTAAAAATAACTTGGTTGACATTGAAAAAGATGTTGAAGACGTCTTCATTAAAGACCAAGAAGAGCTAAATCACGAGGAAGCTTCAAATTCTCAATTAGATGAAGTTCAACAGGCTACTGGACCTTCAAATCAAGAAAATCCAGATTTGCCTAAAGAATGGAGGTAAACTTATGGTCATCCAAAATACTTGATCATTGGTGACCTATCTCAAGTTATCAAAACTCGATCTTCTCTACATAATGTTTGTGGTAATTTAGCATTCATTTCCTAAAATGAACCAAAACATTTTGAGGAAGTTAAAAACAATGAGTTTTGGACCTTGACTATGTAAGAAGAGCTTAACTAATTTGAAAGAAACAAAGTTTGGACTTTAGTTCCAAGACCTCAGGAACACTCCATCATCGGTACAAAATGGGTTTTTAGAAACAAAAAGGATGAGAATGGAATAATTCTTAGGAACAAAGCTCAATTGGTAGCCTAAGCTTACAATTAAGAAGAAGGCATCAATTTTGATGAGACTTTTTCTCCTGTGGTTAGGCTTGAAGCCATTAAGATGTTGCTTACTTTTGCATACTTTAAAAATTTTAAACTCTATCAAATAGATGTTAAAAGTGCCTTTTTAAATGATTTTATCTCGAAGGAAGTTTTTGTGAAACAACCTCTTGGCTTTGAAAATTTTGATTTTTCAAACCATATTTATAAACTTATCAAGGTTCTCCATGGCTTGAAGCAAGCACCTAGAGCATGGTATAAAAGGCTTAACAATTTCTTGATTGAAAATGTGTTTTCAAGAGAAAAAATTAATACCACTCTTTTCATCAAGTCTCAAGAAAATGATATGCTTGTTATCCAAATTTATGTAGATGACATTATTTTTGGCTCAACTAATGAATCTCTTTGCAAGGACTTTGCTAAGTGCATGTAGGGAGAATTTGAGATGAGTATGATGGGAGAGCTCAACTACTTCTTTGGGCTTCAAATCAAACAAACTCAAGAAGGAATCTACATCAATCAAGCCAAGTACATAAGAGATTTATTGAAGATGTTTGACATGCAAAAAGCAAAACCTATAGGACTCCCAATGTATCCTACAACAAAGCTTGATAAGGATGAAAACGATAAAGAAGTAGAGGAAAAACGATGTAAAGGTATGATTGGATCTCTACTATATTTAACTGCTAGTCGTCCAGATATTATGTTTAGCGTTTGCGTGTATGCTAGATTTCAATCTAATCCTAAAGAATCACATGCGACCACTATTGAGCGCATCTATAGATACCTCTTAAGTACACAAAACCTAGGATTATTCTATCCTAGAGGAATAGCCTTTGAGTTATTTGGCTATTCTGGTGCTAACTTTGCCCGATGTAAAGTGAATAAAAAGAGTATAAGTGGAATATGTCAATTCCTAAGACACTCATTAATCTCATGATTTAGTAAGAAACAGAACTTAGTAGCCTTATCTACAGCTGAGGCTAAGTACATAGTAGCTGATAGCTGTTGTGCACAAGTTCTTTAGATGAAACAATAATTAGAAGACTATGGTATTTGCTTAAACCATATTCCTATCAAATGTGATAACACTAATGCCATTAACATATCCAAGAACCCCAAACAATACTCTGGAACAAAGCATATTGAGATTAGACATCACTTTATTAGAAATCATGTACAAAAGGATAACATTGAACTTGAATTCGTAGGCACAGATTACCAACTTGCTGATATATTCACTAAACTATTAAATAAAGAAAGAATATATTATATAAGAAGAGAACTTGGTATGTTATGTGCTTTTAATTGATGATTAAAATGCCATGCTCGTTCAATACATTTCAATGATTTTTCTATATTGATGTGTTAAATGTGTCAACTCTACTTGAAAAAGTGTCGACACTTACATGTTTGAGCTGACATAAGGCTATATGAAGAGACACTACTAGAAAAGTGTCGACCCAACTCTATATAGTGTCGACTCAATCTCAGCTTCATGCTCTCAATAAATTTGGGTCCACCCAATGCTTAAATGTGTCAACCCAATTGGCCGAAAGTGTCGACCCTACTTGAAAAAGTGTTGACACAAATTCTTTTTTCGGACACCCCTTACTCGCGAAGAAATGTGTCGACTCAAACACCATTTGTGTCGATACAAATCTTTTTTCCTATTTAGAAGGCACCAGTCCCCACCAGTCGTGTCGTTTTGCTCTCTCTCTCTATAAAATTGTTCGTCTCCTGTGGCTTTTTCTTATTCAAAAAATTGTGTTAACTCCATCTCTCCTCCCTCATTCGATCAACTTCCTTGATCACTATGACCGCTCGAACTATGGGTAAGGGAAGTAAACGAACCAACGGCGAAGGATCCTCAAACCCTAGGGCAGAAAAGAAGAAGAAGACGTCGACGACCCCAACTCTGACGATGACGACAGCCCCAACTCGGACGACGACGACAACAACGACGGATTCGGCGACGGCTATTGGAATGGCTGAAGCACTGATGTTCCAGTCCAACAAGTACCAGGGTGTGTATTTTCAATCCTTCGCAAACTGAAAGGTAATCCCGGGCCGCTCTATAGATTTTGGGTATTTTAATTCTATTGAGATGAGTTTTGCTACTTAGTTTTCTGATCTGGGTTGGGAAAGGCTTCTCCAAACTCGTGACCCACACTATCCAACCCTCGTAAAACTCTTTTATGCACACATCCACATTTCCACCATTCCTAACAGCACTATCACCACTTGGGTGAATGGTGTCAAGATTAATTTGACCCCTCGCATTCTTAAAGAAATCCTTGGCATTCCTGAGGAAGATTTGTATGTGTCATGTATAACACCAAAGAGAAACATTGAAATCAAAGGTTTTTCCTTCCATGATGCTTAAAGAAAATCTTTGAGGTTGAGAAAATTGATCCCTCAAAACCTTTGGAAGGCAACTCCCTTAAACTTGAAATGAGAATCCTACATCATATGGTGAACCATATTTTCCTACCTCAAATGGGAAAATTTGGCAATGTCACCTATATATATGTTTTTGTTATGTGGTGCATTCTTGAGAAGAAAGCACTTGATCTCGGTTTTCTCTTCATCTCTGATATACTTCAATCACATGGGAAATCAAATTCTTCTATCCCTCATACGATGTTTTTGACAAATGTTTTCAAACATTTTGGTGTTGATCTGCCTGAGGAGAAGGTTATTGCATTTTCTAAGCATGATTTCTATGGTAGTTCTACCCTTAATCATATGTAGAATGCTAATGTTGATGGTGTTTGGACTACAACTCGTCGTGGTACCCTCTTCTCTACCAAAAATCCTCATCCTCCTCCTCTACCTCGTGACATATCTCCCATTCCTTATGATCCTAGTGCCCCTGTACCTACATCTTCTAGACCTCATGATAGTCCCTCTTATATTCCTCCTTCTTCTCATGCATCTACATCTTCTGCTGGTCCTTCTCTTGATCTGTCTGAAATCACCTCTCTTGTCAAGGATTTATCCTCTTCCTTGGTAAACTTTCAAGCAAAAGTTGACCAGAACTTCTTTGATCTTCATCACATCATCTTTGACCTTTCTAATAGAGTCAAACATCTTGACAAAACCCGCCTTTCCTTAAGGAAAGAGGTTGAACGTGCTACTGATGCTAAGAGATCTTTGTGCCGCACAATGGATGACAGTATTATCTCCATTGTCAATACAAACAGTGCCATTTTCTAGCAAGTCAGAAAGGAGTATGAAGAGGGAGTTATGATTACTATTCAAAAAAATTCTAGAAAAGTCAAAGAACATCTCTAGTGGCTCAAGCAAGCATGGCCTACACAATTCAAGCCCAAGGAGACAAAAGAAGAAAAAGTTGCAAGACTGAAACATGAAGCAGATTTGGCCCTCGTTGCCACTCTTGATGCCATGGCAGCAGTAAAAAAAAAGATGAACGAGCACAATCTTCCAAGGAGAAACCTTCTGCAAGAAAGCAAAAATTTGAGGTGAACAATAAGTTTCAAGAATTTATGGATAACCCCTGATGCAGATTTTGATGATTCCAAAAGGGGAGAAGAAAAGAAGTGAAGGGAAGTAAAGGGAAAAGAACGCATGAAGTTTTTGAAGTAGTTTGTGTGTATTGATATGAAGGAGAAGTTACATCTAACAAACATACATTCCTTTTTTATGGATGTGATTAGCTAAACATTTATAATTATTAATGGCTACGTATGATATCATATTTGCTCCACGCCTCTCTTATTTCTTTTGTGTTGTGTATTGCAATGATTATATGTCTTGGAAAAATTGAGTTTACACAAATTCATATATGTTGAATCTGTTGCGTATATTGCATGCCTAAGTTTATATTGAATTGATACCCTATTTTAAAGAATTCAGAACACTTCTGAATTCATTTGCAAATTCTTATAAACTTGTGGCTTTTATTGTTTATAAGCCATGTTGATTTAACTGCATAACTTGTTAAATGCATAATGATAAGGGGAGAACCCTTGTTCAAAAATCTTTTTAAATATTTTTTAGAAAATGTTGTAATCATAAAAAAATGGTAGATTGTTAGCCCAAGTGCTTTTTTATTTAGATTTTGATGATTTTAATAAATTATTTTCCAAGTAAAATTGATTTAAAAGGATATTGTTCATTATTTTCAAAAAAGTAGTATTGACACTAATTGAAAAATGAGTTAACACATTTAGTCATATGAGATGACTCATCTCTCAAATGGATTAACAGTCAAGTATTCTTGTCAAATAATATTTTGTGCTAATCCAAATTGATAATTAAGTCAACACCTTAAGGCAAAGAATGCTTGAATCTTTTAAGTCTGTTGATGCCTTTCAAAAATTGTGTCAACACCTTAACATGTTTATCTAAGATGTTTCAAGTATTCCAATTTGAGTCGACACAAATTGAATTTTGAGTTAACACAAAAGAACTAAGACTCTCTGCACTAGAATGAGTCGACACAAACTCAGTTTGAGTCGACACCAAGTGATTCTTCACTTTGGTTATTTAGGAATTTTGAGTTGACACCAATTGAAGATGTGTCAACACAAATCTACCGACACTGCTGTAGAATTTTAAGTCGACACCAAAGCCAAAATGAGTCGATACAAAATTATTGAGAGTTCCTACACTTTTTAGTATCGACACCAAAGGAAATTCGAGTCGACACGAAAAATCCATCTTAAAAGCTGAAGTACAAAAAGAGTCGACACTAAATGTCTTTGTGTCGGCACCGTTGTGTTGGAGAGAATGATGCAGAAATTTGTTCCGACACCAATAAAGATTTGAGTCAACCCAATCATTTAAAGAACCAAGTCCTAGAAGATTTGGATCAACCTAAAACCATTTTTGTCGACACCTATGAAGAAAATTCAAATTACACGGCTGAGTTAAATGGTTGGATTTTTTGCATTTATTGCTCCCACCTACCTCAAACGGTTATGAATCTTTAAGAGTCTATATAACAAGTTACTCTTCAAGAATTTAAAGAACTGGAGACTTACATTTATTGTTGTATTACTTGAATCAAAAACCAATATCTCAAGATCTCATTTATTACTCATAACTCCAGCTCTTGTTTCTCATCTCTTTATTTCTCATTTATTGCCAATCATTTTGTAAAGAGAGTGAGTGATATTCATTGTAATACCTCATTTATTGTATCTAATGGTGAGTCACTCTTCATCCTTTGAGTGAGTGAATAATTCTCATCAAAGAAGAACTCAAGAGATTAGAAGAAAAACAGGGACGTGTTTTTTGTAGAATCGTTTTGATATTGTAAAGGTTTTGAATGCACCCGTAAGTATTCTATATTAGTAGAAATTCTCAAGGGGAGTCTTGTGCAATAGACGTAGGTTTGAAAGAAACCACTATAAATCTCGGTATCCAGTTTAATTTATCTCTCCCTAACCTCTTTGATATTCGTATTATCTTATTCCTTGATTATACTTGCTATAATTGTTTATGATATTAAAAGAGTTTTTAAAAGGTTTTCAAAATCGTTATTATCATTTTAAAATCAAATTCACCCCTCTTTTGGGTTGCCTAGAACTAACAAGAAGTCTCAAGAGAAGTGGTATAGGGCGGCGAGTGGTCAAGCATTCTGTCAAGGGTTTCAAATAATATATTGGACTACATTGGATATAGCCGGGGCTAAAGTAGTTAAGGGAAGATGAACAAGTCCTTCTCCAAGGTTTAATGGGAAAAGTCTCAGATGATTCAAAAGATGGATTGGGAGAGGGAAAGAGGTCATGGTTAAAGCAATCACTATTGACCTGATTTGAAGGGTCGTCTGAGGATCAAACATATGCGGGACAAGAGATTAATGATAAACAACCAATACTCTAAGAAATGTTCTCAAGACCAATTTTGTAATAACCCAAACTCAAATATACAAATAGAAAAGAAAGAACATCTCAAAAGAAATAAAATCTTCAACATAAGCTTGGTAAGAAGAACCAGCCCGACCGTTTAACCTTTTGGAGCCTGAGACCCGGGATAGAGTGGGAACCACACAAGCATATATTAAGACCTTAATATTAAGGATAAGAAGTCAAAATTATAAGTTCAAGTTGTTTAAGACAAGAGTTATGCTCAAAAGGTTAAGAAACGAATCTATATGAAAATACCTGAATTTTCTCATGTAATTAAATAAAGAAAAAATTAATTGATACACACGCGCGCGCGCGCGCGCGTGCACACACACACACATGCACACGCACACGCACACACACACACACACGCATATATATATATATATATATATATACTCAAGTGGTTAGACGTTGGAGTTTGTGCCATACTTGGTTGCCAAGTTTCCTTAACCTAGGTTAGTGAAAAGTAACCCAAATTAACTAAACTTAACCTAGAGTTAACCAAGCTTCTCAAGGAAACTTCATTCACTCTCTTTGTCTATAAAAGGGGACCCAACCCACCTATTCTTCCTCTAAATTTTGGCATATATATATATAAAGAGAGAGAGAGAGAGAGAGAAGAAAAAGAAGAAGAAGAAGAAAAGAAAAGAAAGAAAATGAAAGAAGAAGAAAGAAGGAAGAGGAGGATCCATGAAGCTTGAAAGCTAAGTTCAAGGTTTTTCATCACCAAAAAACAACTTCTAAAAAGGTAAGCAAGACTTTAACACATCTAGTTGTATACATATCAAACACCTCTTCCATCATTTTCAAACACAAATCAAAGATCAAGAACCGAAAATGAACCAAAAAGGTGTCATGGTGAGATTTTGGGGCTTTTTGGTGTGGATGTTGTGTTTTTGGAGTTTGCTTGAGGTTTTCTGAGGGATTCATGGAATGATAAGGATCTGGAGTTTTAGTATTTAAGAGTAGAAATCATGTATGAAAAGGAAATGAATCAACTCTTGTCACACATGGTGCTAAGAGGTTTGAACTAAACATGGCCTACAAATTGATCTTTTCCACCTCTCTGCCCTGATTTTTGGAAGACCATAACTCAATGTAGAAAAATGATCTTAATGTGTTCTTTATGTCTAGGCCTAGATTTTTGTGTTATCTTTCATCCAAAATTGGTTTTAACTCATTTGAGTGAGTGGAACTCAAGATATTACAATTCTACCAATGTGCGTCGGTTTTAGACCAGTTAACATTATAGACCTGAAAACCCAAGC
This sequence comes from Heliamphora ciliata, assembly GCA_032360265.1. Lineage (NCBI taxonomy): Eukaryota > Viridiplantae > Streptophyta > Magnoliopsida > Ericales > Sarraceniaceae > Heliamphora > Heliamphora ciliata. The sequence goes on from JAUMHN010153030.1 coordinate 26,316, forward strand.
ATAGACGTTATAGATAACATGTATGTCTAGCAACCCATCAAAACAGAGTGCAATATATTGAGGTATGATAGGTCAAAAACACTCTGGAAGTCTCTGTTGTGGTTCAGCCATTAAAAGGCGCTTCTATCACATATTTGTGTATAACCCATAACCCCTATGTTTAGTAGCCTACTCCAAAAGTGGTCTACATCAATAATGTAGGTAACATATTGAACTACGTGATGTCCAATAATCAGACCTAGAAACCTTGAGAAAGTCCCTCAAAACTATTTCAAACTCTTTGTCCAAAATCAATTTTGCTAAGGGTTTTGGTGGCTGAAAAAACCAATTTTACAAAATGGCTTATATCTTCAACTTGTTTCAAACAACCACCTGTCGCACCCTTCATACGAATATTAGGGGACATGTTAACCTAGAACATATCGATAAATGGGCTCAATTGGACTTGATTTGATGCCCTAAAATCAAGACCAACAGAGACACGTTTCTGGCTAATCTTCTATGCAAGTGCTGAATCATTTTTGTTTGCGTCAAGTTTTCACCTAGTTGCCTTAGGTTTTGGCTTTGGTATTAAATATAAAAGTGGTAGATAATACTTTAATCTAAATCATCACCAAAAATCATAATCCAACTCTAAGTCTAAGTACCTCAAAATTCTACGGTACTTTAAAGTTTAATGATTGGAAGAGAGTAAAAAATTGTTAAGTTAAATCCTTAATCAAGTGAAGGATTTGGCAAGTGAGTAGTACCCCTTAAACATAAAAATAAATTAACCATGGTCCCAAAAATTAAGAAAACATTCAACAGCCTCAATCATTTTAGTACTTCACATTTTAAGAGGGGTAAAACTCCGTGTTAATGGTTAAGTCATGTTTACTTGCTAAGCATGGAAGTTTTGTTACCCGGGGAGCAAGCTTTGCTCATTGTCAAAGACTCGGTTCGTACGCATATAAGATAAGGTGAGAGTGCTCAGCCATTATCTTGAACTTGAGTTTATGTAAATGGTGCTTGAAAATGCTTTGAAGCGAATGTTTTGAACTATGACAAGTTTTAATGATCGCAAGAACCTGTTGTTTTCAAAAGCCATGATGTTTTAATTCAAGTGTGCTATCCATGATATTTTAAGCAAGCATAATGATATTATAAAAAAAATATCAATGTTGTGTTGCTGTTTCCAAAGTGCCAAGTTATAAGAGTTTTTGGTTCTTTATATCCCGTTATAAGGGAGGTTACCCAACTATGGGTTTTTCATTTGTCCCTATAGGAGAGGTTTTCCATTAAGCAAGCGTTTTTGCCTTTACGGCTTTTGGGCTAAGTTCGAGGTCTTAGCACATACCACTCGTTCTTGGTAGAGAGTGGCCCTCATTCCATCACGTTACTCTCCATGTATTGCGAATTGAGATTACGGTACCGTCGAAACTCTCGGTCATGAGGTTGACGACTACTTGGACACTGTTGGGGTTTGATCTAGATTTGAGAAAGTGGTTATTCATTTTAAATTATGGTTGTTGAGCCAGAAATATATTTTTGTTTACAGTACTGAGAAGGTTCTGTATAAATCTGTGATGTTTTCATATTCAAGCAAATACATTAGTTTCTATGTTTTGATGGAAAATGTGACGAACTATTTTTAGAAAGAGTTTTTAGTTATCCTTAACTAAGTAATTGTCCTTTCTGTTCTTGATAATGCTAAGTGCGCTCTCCTGTAACCTCTGTGGTTGTAGATACCAGGAACAGCTAGGAATTGGTCCACCATAGGCGTTGTTAAGCAATTTTGGATCTAGTGTTGGGAATCATTTTGGTCTAATTTTCTTTTATTTAGTTTTTAGTTTTGTCAGAGCTTCGTGTATAAGACGTGAATGTTTTTGATGTTTTAGAAGTGATGTATGCCCTTGGGATGGCGAATCCCTAGTGACTCATGTTTACCCCTTTTGACATTAAGGATTGTGGTTGATTAGAAGTTCTTTTTTTTTTTGGTAATTAACTAAAAGTTCTTGCTTGGTCTCTTAATATCAGTATCTCTTGTCTTTCTCTTTAGCCACCGTTCTGTGGCAGGATCACATCCCTCGGTACAGGTTTGATACCTTGTGAGAGTGGGGTATTACAAATCTGCTATAATCAGGTCTTAACAAATAAATTATAAGCTATGGGTAGCCAAACTAAATATTTTCCCTGAAGTTACGTCAGCCTAACGCACTTTAATTCAAACATCCAAGTCTACTCCCCAGTTTGGGATTTCAAAAGCTCGCAAAATTACTTCAGCAGAGTGTGGGATCGAGGTTGTGAAAAGATTAATGGTGGTAGAGAGTCTAATCAATGCCGAATGTTCGGTACTGAAGGAATGATTTCGAGTGCCACGACTGAAAAGTTAGTTCAAGGATGATGATTAATTCGAAGGAGAATCAAATGTAGCTATGGGTCGTCATTTAGATATGGCTTCATAATGTGAATCCTTTCCGGGATAGAATTTTTGATAGGGTTACTAACAAAAACTAAGTGTAGAAGGGTTACCAACGAACGACACTTGATAGTATTGTTGAGGGCCGATGATGTTAGAAAGAAGGGTATGCAAAGAACTTCAACCGAGTACAAAGGTTGACACAAAAGCCTAGGGTGAATGAGAAAGAACTTATAAGGATGAAGTTACGGGGTTTTAAAGATGGCTCCCGTAAAACTTGGGCTAGCTCGGGTGCTTCATCATCTAGGGGTTATTAACTTGTCGGTGGTTCAATCGTCTACTTATGTATCTTAGATTACAACTTAAGACAAAAGAAAGAGAAAGTAGTCTATTGCTCCCCAGGAGCTATGTCGAACTCTTGTCTCTCCTCGTACCCTTCTTCCCAATGTTCGAGCTCTTCATGGAATTCCCCTTCTTCTAAATCTTGCCTTTCACCTGTGGCATATATGTCGTCACCCGATGCTCAGAAGTAAAACACTCTAAACTTTCTAACCAGATCTCACGACATAAAATCACCACAATGCATTTCATTCAACACTTAAACACATTAAAGTCAAGAAGATAAGCAAATTTGAAATATATGGCATGATGAGTAGGTAAATACAAAAATAACTAACTATGCAAGAATGATAATGCAATGTAGTGTAAATGCCAAACCCGACATACTCTCAGGGACATAACATGAATTCCATGCCAGGAATTACAACAGTAGACTTAATGGGTAATTGATCACCAAAGCCATCTTTGTGCATCGTTGCTAATAGTAAATGCATCGCCGTGCTTCTTGCCACAGCTGCCTTACTCAATGAAAACAGTGTAGGAGCGGGCCATCCCCTTCTGGCCAACCAAAAGTCAATCATACAGTGCATATAACCAAATAAATCCACCTTAAGACCCGTGATGTCTTCGCTGGTGTCAACCTAAAGTCTAATTTACAAAAGATAAACTACTAGCGACGAATCATGGTGCCCTACAAATTTCCATCGTAACAATTTCCATACACCAGGAGCATATCCCAAAATATTTTATACCAGCAACCAAGGACTCCCTAGACTTAAAAGCACTGAGAAAATAATTCCAATGTACCCAAAACCCACAACGGTATGAACAAGATGAACTCCAACATGTCGTGAATGTAACAATGATAATGCCCATAGTGGTACAGCATGCATCTCAGGGTACAACTACTTATGGCATGATATGGTATATAACAAGATACAAGTTTTTAAAACACTAAGTACAATCATTTAAAACACAGGGTACAATTCTCAAAAAATGATTCTAATCTCATGGCATGGTTTCTAATCATCATATAATCATTTTCAATCATTTTTCACCTTATTCAAATTAAATAAAACATGTAATTCAAGTCACACAACAAGGGCATGCTCCACTATACACTTGCTAACTCACTAGCTACTTTTAAATCATCAACTTGAAAAGTACAGCAGAAGTTTGAGGTACTTTAGTTTGGATTTAGGTTCTAATTTTTGGTCACAATTTAGATAACAATATTATTTACAACTTTTATGTTTAGCACAAAGGCCAAAACCTAAGGTAACTAGATTAATTAATTCATATAAGTGAAAACAATTCAGCACTATTCAGAAAAATTTCAAACAATGGGGTCTCAATTGATCTCAGTTTTGGGGTATCAATTCAATTCTAAATGATTCCAATTTTGGATATGTGTTATTTGGGCATGTCCCCTACAAGTCTCATGAATAGTGATCAGGATAGTTGTTTGGAAACCGTTGGAGAAATAAGCTATTTTATAAAATGTGTTTAGGCGGTATTAAACACACAGCAGAATCAGTTTTTAACAGAGAGTTTAAAAATGATTTGGGGGATCATCCAGGGGTTTTTGAATCTCATTGTTGCACAACACCTAGATTAATATGTTACCTATACTTTTCATAAAAATCACTTTTGATGTTGGTCACTAAAAATAAAGGGTTTGGGTTGCTCAAAAATGTGTGACAGAAGGTTCTGCTATTCACTGAACCTTAACAGTGACTTTCAGATGTGATTTGACCTATCAAAACTCAATATCCTAAGCTCATTTGTGGTGGGTAGCTAGATATATATATGTTGTCTACAACTTTCAATTGTGACGTAAGCTCAGTTTGCGTTTGAAAATGGGGTTTCTAGGTCTGCAATATAAATTGGTCTAAACTAGACACCTTTTGATAAAAATGTTATATCTCAAGTTCTACTCACTTAAAACAGCTCAAACCAATTTTGGATGAACAATAACATCAAAACTTAGTTCTGGATATAAAAAACACACTTAGATCATGTTTCTAGAATTAGTTATGAGTTTTCAAAGTTTGTGACAAAGAGCTCAAAATCACAAATCTAAGGCATAACTTAACTTCTAGCCACCTACCATGTTGTGGTTCAAGATTTAGTCCATTTTCATTGCATGCATGTGTTACATACTCATATATCAATGTTCCAGAACACATATAAGTTATAAAACTCAACAACATCAACATGCACACACATATCATATCTTAAGAAGTATGAACAGTCCATATTTTCTTAGCATAACACCTTTCCGTTCCATGGTTTGATTCTTATTCTTGGTTCTATTTTCTAAGATGGATGGAGCGAGTTTGTGATGAACCTAACCAGAAGGTTTTGAAGTGTTTACTTACCTGTTTGAAGACCTAAGAATGGAGGACGGTTAGTCGATTTGGGTTTAGGAAATCTCACTGCTCTTCTTTAGCTCCTTCTCGTACTTCTCCTTCTTCTTCCTTCCTTTTTCTCTCAAACTCTTGCGGAACTTCAAGAACTCACAAAATCTGCCCTTTCTCTCTCTATATTGCTGAAATTATGAGGTAGGAAAGTGAGGCTTCTAGTGTTGTTTTTATAGAAGTGTTAGTGGAAATAATCATGAATGGTAAACTTTATTTTGAAATTCTCATTTTTTATCAGTTTCATGGCATTTGTTCTTCTCAAGAAATATTTGTGTAAGAAAAGGAGATGGGGAAGTCGGTTGGGGGGGATGTTTGGGGAAGAAAAATCTGATTTTTGTATTATTTTAATAATTAAATGAGGCATTGGTGCCATATTGTGCAAGAAAATGATTCAAAAACTAATTTGGTGTATTTTTTTAGTATCCCAACCTCTTAAAATATGTTATATTAGTAAGTTTATGATTAATTTAGTCTTCCCATGATTTATTGTAATTTTTATAATAATTGATTAATTAAGTGTAGGCAAATAAGTCACTTGAAGCTAGTTTGACAAGATGTGACTTTTTAACTTATTTAGGTATGTAAGATCTTTAATAATGATTTATTTACTTTTGTTGACCTATAATATTATATTATTATGTATATTACTTATTTGAAAATTTTAGATCATGATAATGCTTGATTTATACATCTTTGTCTCATTTTTGAGTTAAAAATGCAAAAAGTGACTTTTTAACACATACTCCTTGGTAGAACCAGTCAACAAGGGGTATTTTTATCATTTTTGTTGTTATTTTGTTTTTTACTAATTATTTGTATTTAAATCTTTAATTTATGGTGTTCATGTGTCAAATTTTGGATTTTTAAGACTTTTTTATGTACCAAGGGTATTTTGGTCATTTTATCCTTTTTATGAGAAGTTTTGATTTTTAATTTAATATTTCATGATAATTACTTAGTTTAGGATGTTAGGAGATTCTCTGTGTATTAGGATTTTGCCTCTTGAGTATTAGGTCTTCTTAGGATTTCGGGTTGAGTTAGGGTTTTTACCCTTTTTGTGACCTAACACCTCATTGACTAACCGTTGCTAATACTAGGATTTAAACTAGGTCCTTATATCATCTGCCTGGTAAACCAACATATAATCTTTAACCCTTTTCAGGAACTTAATTATATGTTTTACCGTTATCCAATGCTCTTGCCCTGAATTAGACTAATATCTGCTAACCAAACAAACAGCAAAACAGATGTCAGGTCTAATGCCGTGCATAGTATTCATGGGGCTTCCTACTGCCAAAACATAAAGAACCACATTCATTTCTCTATCTCAATAGCTATTTTATGAAACTGATCCTTAGATAGAATGATTCTACACTTGAAAGGGAGAAACCCTTTCTTGGAATCATGCATGCTAAAATGAGCAACCACGGTATCGATATAAGTTGGTTGTGATAAGCCCAACATCCTCTATTTTCGATCTTGCATAAGTTTTATCTTAAGGATGTAACTGGCTTCTCCCAAGTCTTTCATATCGAACTGGCTGAATAACCATACATTCATCGAAGATAACATCCTCACATCATTTACGATGAGCAAGATATCATCCACGTAAAGTATTAAAAATTTCACCATACTTCCATCACGCTTTTTGTATACACAGGACTCGTCAAGACTTTCATCAAAACCGAAAGAGTTAATGGCCTAATCAAACCATGTATTATAAGACCTATATGCCTACTTAAGTCCATAAATAGATCTCTTAAGCTTGCACAAAGTGTGCTCCTGATCTATTGCTATAAAACCACCTGGTTGTACCAAATAGATACGCGCATCAAGACAACTGGCAAAAAGGTCACTTCATAATCGATCATTTGTTTCTGAGTAATCCCTTTTGCAATAAGCCTACCTTTGAAGGTTTTTACCTTCCCATGTACTTCTCTCTTCTTCTTATAGATCCACTTGCATCCGATGAATTTTATCCCATCTGGTGGTTGTACAAGTTCATTAGAGTACATAGACTCCATCTCTGAATTCATAACTCTTTACCATAACTTTGCATCTTTATTTTGGAGTACTTCATTGTAGTTATAGGGTTCAGTATCTAATTCTTCCGGTATCTTGTCAAAAGACTATTCCAAGAACATATACAGATCGGATTGACGAACAACCCTTATAACGCCCCAATTTCGTAACAATAAAACCCCGCGATATAAAAATGTAAAGAAACCCGAGTTTACAATTTTCCCACAAAATCTTATCAAACGATTAACCGAAACAAAATTATGTTGAAAAACCAACCAAAATATTTCATTTTCCTAACAAATCGAAGTAAAAGAGAGCTTTTTAAACTATAAAACAAGCCCCCAAATATAGCTATTTATGTCATAAAAGGCACCCAAAAGATAACCAACAGACCTCCCTTTTAAAACAATTTTTCAAAAGTGTGCCACCCAAGGAAGTTTGCTCGAGCCAACGAGGTCTCAACATTAGTCTACTTAACTCGGCAACTTGCCTTCCGTAACACTTGAAATTATTTATACAACACGAGCCGAGACTCGTAAGAAATAGACTAAAGATGAACAAATACATGATATGCGAGGATGGTTATGCGAAATGCATGACAAAGTTTTATCCAAAAACCAACATCATTCTCAACAAATTCCTAATCACATAACCGGTTTTTTCATACGAAACCAACTCCATTCTAATACACAACACTGTCATTTTAGTCTTTCATTCCTTTACCATTTTTAAATCGTTTCAAGTTCTCCAGTGTTCACACACACACGCACACAAGCGTCCACTGACGCTTTCCAAACCCAACCAATTCATGGTTTAAAATTCTAGGAACTGACGCCGAACAAGCTTACAGACCCACGCATAGCTACTACCGATTGGCATAGCTACTACCGATTGGGCCACACAAGGCCCGCCAAGTCGCAAATGTGTTTTATAACCCGCCACGACTACGCCTCCTTCTCGGTTATTAGTCGATGGGTAGGGTACTCAAATCTGCACACTTTTATAGTCTTTCTCCGTGGAGCTATTCAAGCCTAACTTAAATGATCTATAAATCTAAAATCGGTCCTTTTGTATCACCACATCACAATACACACGCGCGAGTCCAACCCAAAATGGTTCCTCTCGTCAACATCCACCTACACAGAGTTAACATTGATTATACGTTATCGATTCCACACATTTCACCAATTTGGTTTTAATTAGATTAAAACCCACCTACCGCCTTGTGGTTTTCAACTAACCTCACTAAGTTCACATGGTTTATCCAAAATCTCACTTTATCATCTTATATTTCACAAATCATAAAATTCATAGGTTTTATTCATGAAAAAGGTTCTCACCACCCATAATTTACCAAATCATTAACAAGTTCATCATTAGGTCCATTAATCCAAAAAATTATAATTTAACATCTCATATCATTGATATTCATCAATTTAAATGATTTGTTCAAAATTCTTAACCCAACACTCATGTGTTCTTATGCATCACATAAAGTTATGAAAATTTATATACAAGTAGGTCGAAATAACCCCAATTTGTTGAAAGATTCTATCAATTTCATCATTTGAATCCAACAACCCCAGAAGCCCCAATTTTCATGGTTTCAACTCAAATCAAACCCTAACTTCCCAAAATCACATTCTCAATGTCTTTCAACAGTAGTGTCAAGATAAATCTACCACAAATTATACAAAAGCTCAAGATCCAACATTGTTTAACTTCAAACCCAAACTTAGGGTTTCAAAAACATAAGTTTTTTATGCTTTCAAGTAAATCCAATGAAAATACAACTCATATTCATACAATGATCAAGATTAGTATTAGATCCTGATAGTGTAGGTGCAATCCCAATAGGAGGGTGAATTGGGTATTTAAAAAATTATGCCAATATTGACCTAATTAAACATGCAATCCCAAACGTCCACAAGTATTCTCTAACAAATAAATTCAAGTATATATAGAATTTAAAGTGCGAAATTAAAGAGATAGAGTTATAGAGATACGACACCAAGATTTACAAGGTTCGGCCCACCGGCCTATGTTCTTGCCTCAAGCCAACCGCTATGAAAATTCCACTAAACACTCCTTCAGTAGGCGGACCAGCCTCTCTCCTTCAATAGGCGGAGTGGCCTTTCTTGAGAATCACCTTCTCAAGTTACAACAAGAATAACAAGAAATCCAAATAAGATTATACAATGAATAAGCTCCTTCAGCGAGCAAATAAATACAAATAAAGCACACTAATATTCACTACAAAGGATATATGAGTGAGAAGCTCAATATAAGAACTCTAAAGTTTTCTCTAAAAAATGATTCATAAAAATGAAGATTTTGAAGCACAAACTTGATGTACATGAGAGAGTATGATGGAGGGCTTTGCAATTTGTTTTTCAAGGCTTAAGGGGTCTATTTATAGGCCAAAAACATGAACTAGTCGTTAGGCTAAATGTGGTAATGGTCAAACCAGCCGTTGCAGCCAAAAATATGAATTTTAGCCTGTTCAGTTGACTAGACAAGCCAATTCAGTCGACTGGACCAGCCTTCAGTCGACTGGATCCAGTGATCAGTCGACTGGATCACGACTGCTCAATTTTCCCGACTTCAAATGACCATAACTCCTTCATCTAGACTTCGAATAGGGTCATTCTTGTGTTCAAATTGAAGCCCCAGAAGTCTACTTTCCAAAGGGTCAAACCTCATAGAAAACTTCATTTTGTATGAAACGTTATGACCAAAAAATCGAACGTATGTCAATTTTTTTACACACTTTTTTGCATATTTTTGGACAAACTTCTTTTGAAATATTTTAAAACACATTTAATACTTTGAAAATGATTTTCCATAAAATATTAAAAACCTAGGGTCAAACTAAGGTCTCTTATGAGCTTTCACACATATAACCAATGGTATGTGAACTTACATAGGTCCTAATGCATTTATACTTAGAAAATCTTCTAGTTCTTCAAGTCTTTTTCTTTTCTTCTTGTTTTTTCTCGTGCTCTATGAATCTTAGCCGCTTGTATATGATCTTCATGCTTCATGGCTTCCATTTTGCTTTCTCAATTGTGCTTGTATCATTAAAGTCCTGTGAACACACTCAATTTACACAATTAGAAGTTTTAGTTTGTAATCATCAAAATAGGTTGAAACCTAGTTAGGCCAACAATTTTTTCCTTTTTGATGATGACAAACAAAGAGCAAATTGAGGTTACCTTTACAAGGCTCCCCCTCACAATATGCATATAACCAAGATTTATAAAATATAATGCAATTAATTCAAGGATTTTAAATTTTCAAGTGATAGACATTTAAGCACAATTTGACCGATGAATGTGGTAAATTGCATTTTTATGATAAAAGTCATAAAGGCATATACATAAGCAATTTATTACAAAGCCTCTCCCTGTTTAACATATCAAAAGAAATGCAAAAGTTATACATTTTCTTCCAAGCATTCTCCCCCTTTGACATTATCAAAATATTTGAAATATAAGATCTCACCCTTTTTACATATAAAAAAGATTTAATCACTAAGTGCAGTGTATACGCTCTCTTTTTTCTCATATTAAAAGAAAAGTTAAAATAATAATATTTATTTTGCTCAAACTTTCTCCTCCTTTTGACATCATCAAAAAGTAGAAGCTTAAAAATAAAATTTATTGAAAAATTATTCTCCCACTTTTTGGTATAACATCATTTAACGAAAAAACAAGATACCAACTGTTAGAAAAATTGATTGTCAAAATAATACTAATTGATATGATACCAATTGTTATTCGATATCAAGTTATACCAATTGATAAACTGATGCCAATTATTATTCATGGGTAGAAATATAAATAATATCAATTGTTAACCATTCTCCCCCATTTTCAAAGAAAATCAATGAAAATTATTATTTTTACACCAATAATGAAGATAATAACTTTGCATGAAAACACTTTTAAGGCGTTAAAACAATACATATTTCAAAGCATAGGTAGATAATATGTAAATGGCTTCCAAAGTAGCTATTTGTACATAAGTTGAAACCTTGTGTTACAGCTTAAAATTTTTAGTACAACAATGCCATATATATTGGATTCAATAAACCCATGATTTCACTTGCATAATATATCTTTTATAATAATACCAATTGAAATAAGGAAAACGTTTTCACTCTATTTGAATTTAACAATTGATGTTCTAGAAAAATATTATGATACCTATATAATTTCAAAAGTATGATTTTTTTCATATCATTTCTATTAATTCAAGTCATATCAATTGATAGGATAGAAAATTTTCTCTTTTACTAATTTAACAATCAATATGCATGAAAGAATTATGTTCCATTAAGTATACATATGCAAAAAGTTTTTTCCAAAGAATAGCACATAATACCAATTGTTATGACTTTTTAGAAAATGATATCAAATGTTATTCAAAAAATTATTTTTATCTTCATTCAAATCTGACAAATTGATATAAATTATGGGCACAGATATGATCTTATGAAAAAAAAGATGTATAGACATTCCTAATGCAGGAAATTCAGTTATGACAAAGAGGATGTGAACATCTAGAGCACATTGTTATTTTATTTTATGAGTATGAAAATTGAGCATTAAAGAATTAAGGCATAGTATGAAATGATATTTTCAATAACGATATTTATACTCCAATTTACATATGTATGACTTTCAAAAAGATATTTATTTTCTAAATCATAGCACATAAGATTTTCAGCAAAAATATAATGCATGACTTAAGTATAAGAAAAATATTATGATCCATATTAAGAGCACATTGCTATGTTTAATGATCCAATTTATATAAAAAATGATATTTAGCTATTTTACATGCAAGAAGTCATTTTTTATAATAAAAGAGGTACAAAAGTACATAAGAAAGATTATACCATTTGAGTTTCCATTGATCACTATGTCAAGTCCCAAGCAATATTCTATTTTAAATCTTGACTTGACATCCCACACATGCTTTGGGGTTCCACTTACTATGATTTACTTGATCACTCGAGTGGAGACATCCAAGCACCTACAATACAGATTTAAGTGGGATCTTTTGATACCCATATATTTTTTGGTCCATGAGGGTTAGCATTCTTCACTTTCCAAATGATATTTTTATCAAGACTTATTTTTTCTCTATAAGGGCAAATATACCAAATATGACTATTTTTCATACAATATAAACAAGTAGATTTAGCATGATCACTTTTAGAACAAGTGCAACTTGAAGAGGTTTTCAAATTTTTAATTTTCCTCTTTAGATCAATAATCTCATTTTTGCTACAAGAAGATTTTATTCTTTTAAGCTCATTTCTTAAATAATCATTTTCTTCTTCAATAATGAAAATTTCAACTTTATGATCTTTTTCAAAAATCTCATAAGATGTTTTCAACTCAATAAGTTCTTTTGAAATATTTTCAATTTCCATTAACAAAAAATCATTTTTCTTGCCTAACTTCAAACAACATTTATATAAACATTTATATTCTTTTTGAAATTTCTCATATATAGGCAATGATTCATCACTATTGGAATTTAATTCTTTTAAAGTACTTGTAGTTTTAGAATTTACCTCACTAATGCTATGAGCCATTTAGCAAAGATTTACCACCTCATTGCATGAATCATCATTTGACGTTTTGATGACAACCATCTTCCCTTTGTTGAGCTCGATTTCTCTATCATTGATTACCATCTCATAGTAAGGAGTGACCCGATGAGTTCATCCAAGGTCATCTTCTTTAAATCTCTAGCCTCCGTGATGACCGTGGCTTTAGCTTCCCATACAGGTGACAAATTCCTAAGCACTTTTCTCAATAATTCATAAGAGGGGTAAGTTTTTCCAAGAGCATGTAAAGAATTGATGATATGCGTAAATTGAGTATACATGTCAGAAATTGATTCATGGGTATACATCTTAAAAGACTCAAATTCACTTGTTAATCGATTTATTCTAGAATCTCTAACATCATCAGTTCCTTAATAACTAATTTCAAGCTTTTTTCAAATTTTTTGTGCATTTATGCAAGTCATAACTCTATTATATTCATTTGCATCTAAAGCACAGCATAAAACATTAATAGTTGTGAGACCCAGACCCATCTCTTTTTGAGACTTATATGTATATAAGGTGTTTTGCATATATATTTATTCGGTGTATGATTTATTCGTTTTGATGCATGTTTATGTTTAGCTGAGCATACAGGGTTGGTTCTCGGGATTGTTGGGAGTTGCTGTGCGAATTTCAAAAATTCAAAAAAAAAAGATATTTTCGAGATATTTTGCCTATAAATATCTTCTCTTAGATATTTTGTTCAAAATATCTCCTCCTTCTCTCTCTCTAGTTTTAAAACTCACCAAACACTCTGCCTTCTCTCTAACTTCACGGTGGCTCAGGGCTTGGTTTTTTATAAACCAACTGCTGATCTATAGTATCGGCATCGTGGTCTACACATCTATCCAGTCAGAAGTTGATTCCGGCGAATCTCGATTTTGCACATGGATCAAGACGTCGAGTTTTAAACTCACCGAGGTAGGATCCTAGATTGTATAACCGTTAGAGGGTACTACGTGTAATCCTACGTGTTTTCACCCTTTAAAAATGCATGAAAAATGTGTTTATGTTCTAGATCCGATTTTGGATTAAAACTATTTTTCGGCGTTTCGGGTGGATGAAATCATGCTTTGAGGGTTTCTTTTATGGCTTTATGGTAAGCTTGGGTCTGCATATCCTTGTGAATATCAAAAACATGAGTTTAGAGGTTTGATTTGAGATTTGGAACCAAAAACAAGCAAAAGTCGTAGCATAAAACATTTTCTGGGCTTGTTCACTCACCTAGGTCCTTGAGTTCAGTCGACTGAATCATCTTTTGGGGGGTTTAGTCGACTGAACCTGGGGGGTCAGTCGACTGAAGTTGCTACTACCTTGATTCTTTATCTTCTAGAGTGTTCTTCAGTGAATTGGGGGATTGAGCCAGTCGACTGAGGTCCTGTGATGGGACATGGATGTTGTTTCAAATGGTTTTGGGTTCCCTCACTTTTCCGTGTGATGTTTATCCGAGGTTTTTATGAAACTCTAAGGTTTAAAAGGGGTTATCAGAGGTTTTCACAAGGATGGTTTGAAAACGGAGTCTTGGGAAAACTTTTCAAACGTGTTCGTGAAGGTTTAGAGCTAGCCCGTGGGGTTGAGTCTCGACTTCTAAAACGTTTTGGTGAAAATCCTATTTTTACATGCTTTGTTTGATCTCCATGGTTCATGGATTAGATCTTTGATATATACATGTGTTGTATATTTGTTTTGTGGGTTGGTTTTGAAATATTTATCCATAGAGGTACCATGACAGTGGGTTTAATTGAGTTGGGCTTCCATTGCTCCTCGGTGTAAGTCCAAAAAGGTACGCAGCGTAGGTGCTCTGTACCTTCGGGTTAGTCCTCGTAAATTGAGTGATTGGGTGCTCTGTACCCTTGGGCTCAGGTCTCGTAAATTGAGTGGTTGTGTTGGATGCTCTGGACCCTCCGGCTCTGGTCCCGTAAATTGAGTACGTTGTCGTGACTTCGTATAAAATTTGTCATTACCAAGCCTGTGGGTTCAGGGTAATGGACGAGAGTCTATAGTTGTTGCCTTCGTCTTGAGTTGACAGAGTTGGTACATAGGATTACATTTACTATGTCTCCTCGGCTACGTGTTCCGAGTGGAGAATGTTGTGTTTTACTGCATTTCCTTAACTGTGGCATGAGATCTGTCAGGTTATATGCATAGTTTCAAGGATGGAAAACTGTTGATTTTTGAGAGAAAAACCTTTGTTGCTTTGTGGTTGAGTTAGCTTCCACCATATGATTGCATGACCTGTATTACAGTTTATAGTCTATTTTCTATTGGGCTTTGGCTCACGGTGTAGGATTTTTGCTGTAAAACCTTTTTCAGGTGAGCTTGAGGAGTTGACCTAGTTGCAGAGGTGATGGAAGACTTGTTGTAGTTTTCCCTTTTTGAGACATGTACTTTTACATGTGATGCCTGTTTAGGCTGGTTTTGTACGCCTTTTGGCGATATGCTTATTTATGTATGAGAATGCATGTTTACAGTTTTATGAGAGTTGAACTTGAGAATCTTTTATTCAAATGTTGTATTTGATTTCCAACTATTAAAAACCTATTTTTTTAAATGGGTGTTTTGGTAGGCTTTCGCGTGACCCGGATGATTGGGGCGTGACAACTTGGTATCAGAGCTCTAGGTTTGAATACCTATGAGCCATGGGAAAGAGGGTGCATCACCTTGTAAGGATGTATGTGTGCTTGATTGCATGTGTTACATCATTTTCCCAACATGGCATGATAGCCTGTTTAGCCTGTGGTGTATACGTGGGCATGGAGGTTGGACCTCAGGATTGATTAGTCTTGCCTTTGGGCGTTTGGATTCATATACTTGGGAGCCATGTTAAAGACGCGTTTCGCAGACGTGATTTCTAGTAAGGAGTCTAAGTAGGTTATCCAGATGGACGAGTCTTTCTTATCGATTCACCTCGGTATGTGAGATGTGATGACATGATATTACGTGGCCATGTGTTAGCATGCTTATCTGTCTTCTATGTTAGCAATAACATGTTGTATGTATTCTTATCCTGTTATGTTGCTTTCGTATAGAGTTATGTCCACGCGGGGAGGATGAGGCCGAAGTCGAGGCCGTGGCCGTGGTTCTGGCCGAAGGGACGTCCCAGTCCCAGATATTGGGGATGCTAATGCACCCCAAGGACCTGTTGCTGAGGGAGATCTGTTGCGTGAGATGGTCAGCTCCATCCGGCAATTGGCTGAGGCCACTAGGGGTAGGGAGAGTGTACTTGAGCCAAGGGAGATGATTGCGATGCACGAGTTTTGCCGTTTGGACCCTCCTACCTTTTCTAGGAATCCCAACCCCACCGTAGCCATTGAGTGGCTGGAGCTGGTTACTAGGATCCTTGATTCGCTTCAGATTGAGGAAGATGATTTGAGGGTTATATGTGCAGCTTTCCAGCTGAGAGGGAGTGCTCATATGTGGTGGAAGTTCACCAAGACCACAGTGGCAGGCACCTGGGATGCATTCATGAAGGTATTTCTGGAGAAATACTTTCCAGCGACTCTAAGGGATCGCTACAGAGAAGACTTCCTATTTCTGACGCAAGGGACGTTGATAGTGCTTGAGCAGGAGGGTAAGTTCACTAGCCTATCCAGATTTGCACAGGAGATTATACCTACTGATGAATTCTGTGTGAAATGGTTCGAGAGGGGTTTGAGGCCCGCTATTCGAGACAGAGTGGCAGCGTTCAGGATGCAGGTCTTTACAGAGCTGGTGGAGACTGCCATGAAGGTGGAGGATACTCTGAATGAGACACGCCGAGACAGAGCTAGTCGGGAACAACAAGGTCAGGGACGCTCACAGAAGCAGGGGCAGGGAGAACAAGCGCCGACGGACAGCAGGTCCGAGTTCGCATCTAGTGGGGTCGTATCCGCCCCAGTCTTCTGCATCCACGCCTCCCGTAGCCTCAACGGAAAGGTCAGATCAGAGAGGGCCTCTTTGTCACAGATGCCAGCGGCTAGGACACCGCGCAGCAGAGTGCCGTAGTCCCATGCCTGTTCAGGCACAATCGCCGTCACAGGCTCATGGAAGGGGGCCAGTGGTTTGTTTTGAGTGTGGCCAGTCAGGGCACATCCGCAGGGACTGCCCCGGAGGAGGAAGTATGCAGAGTACAGCAGGCGCACCAGCTGTTCCATCAGGCCAGGGAAGAAAGATGTATTCACAGCCTAGAGCTCAGATGTCTAGATTTACAGAGGGGGGTGCATCAGTGCAGTCAGGTAGACAGTTGGCAGTTCAAAGCTGCAGTGGACTAGCTAGAGCTTACGCTCTTGTAGAGCCTAGTTCTTCTAGAGCACCAGTCGCACTCGATGCTGCTACTACCACCTCCGTGTTCAGAGGTACTCCTCTAGTCTTCAGATCATGGGCCAATGTTCTTATCGACACTGGAGCATCACATTCGTTTATATCTGCTACTTTTGCATCTGCTTTGGGGTTAGAGATAGACTGGTTGGGTAGTACCCTGTGTGTAGAGACCCCAGTCAGTGGGAATGTAAAATTGAGTCTTGTCTGTAGATCCTGTGTATTGGAGGTCGCCGGTCGTTGTTTAGAGTTTGACTTTGTTATTCTAGACATAACTGCGTTCGATGTCATTCTAGGGATGGACTGGCTAACCACTTATCGTGCCTTTATCGAATGCGATTGACGGAGGGTGACGATTTGTACACTGGCAGGAGATTGTTTCTATTTTGTAGGAGACTGGGACGAGGGTTTGAGGTCTTTGCCCAGTTCTATGCGAAACCAAGGCAACCTGAGTTTCCTTTTCTCAGCTCTTATGTTGGATGAGGAGGTAGGGGTTTGAGGAGAGTTACCTCCAGTGGTGTGCGACTATCCTGATGTCTTTCCTGATGATCTGTTTGAGTTGCCACCGAATCGGGAGGTAAAGTTCTCTATTGATCTAGTTCCCAGAGTTGCTCCCATTTCTATACCGTCTTATCGATTTACACTCGCTGAGATGTGTGAGCTTAAGGTACAGCTTCAGGAGCTACTAGAAAGGGGATTTATACGCCCGAGTACCTCGCCGTGGGGAGCTCTTGCTCTGTTTGCCAAGAAGAAGGATGGATCCTTACGTTTGTGCATTGACTACTGAAAGTTAAACCAGGTGACAGTGAAGAGAAAATATCCGATGCTGAGGATAGAGGACTTATTTGATCAGCTGAGGGGTTCGAGTTGTTTCTCGAAGATAGACTTGAGATCGGGATATCACCAGTTGAGGATTAGGGACGAGGATGTAGCGAAGACCGCCTTTAGGACTCGCTATGGTCACTACGAGTTTCTGGTTATGCCGTTCGGTCTGAAGAACGCGCCTGCTACGTTCATGAGTTTGATGAACCGGATCTTCAACCCTTATCTGGATAGTTTTGTAGTAGTATTTGTGGATGATATTCTGATATATTCACCTACCATAGAGGCACATGAGGATCATCTGCGGATCGTGCTACAGACTCTGAGAGAGCATCGCTTGTACGCGAAGTTCGGGAAGTGCGAGTTTTGGATGTCTCAGGTGAGATTTTTGGGACACGTAGTGTCGGCAGACGGGGTATCAGTGGATTTGTCAAAGACTGATGCTGTGACCGATTGGGAGCGACCAAAGAGTGTCTTTGAGATACGTAGTTTTCTAGGTCTAGCCGGCTACTATCGACGGTTCGTGAAGGACTTTGCTAGACTCGCTGCACCGATGACGCGTTTGACGCGAAAGGGAGTTGTGTTTGTTTGGAGTGAGTCCTGTGAGTCAGCTTTCCAGGAGCTGAAGACGAGGTTGACTAGTCCGCCAGTGTTGATCATTCCAGAGCGAGGCTTGGGATATACTGTATACTGTGATGCTTCACACGACGGCCTTGGATGTGTTCTGATGCAGGAGGGTAAGGTTGTAGCCTACGGTTCTCGACAGTTGAAGACGCACGAGCAGAACTATCCTACATATGACTTGGAGTTGGCATCCGTGGTCTTCGCCTTGAAGACATGGCGTCACTATCTGTATGGGAAGCATTTCGAGGTTTTCTACTATCACAAGAGCTTAAAATACTTATTTTCGCAGAAGGACCTGAACTTACATCAATGGCAGTGGATGGAGTTATTGGAGGATTACGACTTTGATTTGCAGTATCACCCAGGGAAGGCCAACGTGGTGGCTGACGCGCTCAGTAGGAGGTCTCATGGGTCGTTAGCATCTGTGGCTATACGTGAGTGGGATATGCTTGCAGATGTTGGGGAGTTTGATCTTTGCCTTAGAGAGACCACGACGGGTGCTACCTTGTTTTCTGTAGTTACTCGGCTAGTATTGATAGCACGTGTGCTAGAGCTCCAGCAGACGGATCAGGAGGCTCAGATGATACGAGACCGCGTGGCTAGTGGCGAGGATACAGCAGGATGGATTGTGGGTTCTGATCAGAGTCTGAGGTTAGCTGGGAGGTTGTTTGTGCCTGAGTCATAACGAGCCGATCTTTTGCGTGATTGTCATCATTCTCGTTTTGTCGTGCATCCTAGAGGCACGAAGATGTACCACGACTTATGTCGTCAGTTCTTTTGGACCGGGATGAAGAGGGATGTGATCCGGTTTGTTTCCCGATGCCTCACCTGTCAGGAGGTAAAGGCGAAACACCAGAAACTGGTAGGATTGCTACAATCGTTACCTATATCGGAGTGGAAGTGGGAGCATGTCACGATGGGCTTTGTGTAAGGACTTCCTCGGTCACCTAGGGGTCACGACGCCGTGTGGGTTGTGGTTGATAGGTTGACAAAGTCTGCACACTTTCTCCCCTTCCGAGTGAGGGATTCGGTAGAACGACTGAGTAGCTTGTACGTCAGGGAGATAGTCAGATTGCACGGAGTGCCAGTATCTATTGTTTCAAAAAGAGACCCGCGCTTCACATCGCGCTTTTGGCAGAGTCTTCAAGAGGCTTTGGGGACGAACTTGATGTTCAGTACTACTTTTCACCCCCAGATGGATGGTCAGTCTGAGAGGACTATACAGTTTCTAGAGGATATGCTGAGGTCTTATGTCCTTGACTTCAGAGGTTCTTGGGCGAATCATCTACCTTTGGCAGAGTTTGCATACAACAATAGCTATCAGTCCAGCATTGGGATGGCACCGTATGAGGTTTTGTATAGTAGACTATGTAGATCGCCCGTGTATTGGACAGATGTGGGAGAGACCACAGTTTTGGGACCAGACATGGTACGGGAGACAATAGAGAAGGTTGCAGTGATTCGTCAGTGCTTACTGACAGCACAGAGCCGCCAGAAGAGTTATGTAGATCAGAGGAGGCAACCTTTGGAGTTTGCAGTGGGGGATCATGTATTCCTGAAGGTCTCACCACGTAGAGGTTTGATGAGATTTGGTCGTAGCGGGAAGCTATCGCCACGCTTCATCGGACCATTTGAGATCCTTGACAGGATTGGGGAGGTTGCTTACCGTCTGGCTTTGCCACCTCAGTTAGCATCTGTGCATAACGTGTTTCACGTTTCTATGCTTCGGAGGTATGAGCCCGATCCTTCGCATGTATTAGATTGGGCCGAGCTGAGGGTTGATGAAAATGCCACTTATGGGGAGCATCCGGTGAAGATTCTTGATACAAAGGAGCAAGTGTTGCAGGGCAGAACCATCACTTATGTCAAAGTCTATGGCTTCATCACGAGGTTGAAGAAGCAACATGGGAGATGGAGTCTGATATGCGTGCTAGATACTCGGAGCTTTTTCTTTTGTGACCTTGTAGTGAATTTTGGGGGCAAAATTCCTTAAGGGGGAGAGAGTTGTGAAACCCGGACCCGTCTATTTTTGAGACTTATATGTAAATGAGGTGTTTTGCATATATATTTGTTCGGTGTATAATTTATTCATTTTGATGCATGTTTATATTTATCTGAGCATACGGGGTTGATTCCCGGGGTTGTTGGGAGTTGTCGTGCGAATTTCAAAAATTCAAAAAAAAGAGATTTTTGAGATATTTTGCCTATAAATATCTTCTCTTAGATATTTTGTTCAAAATATCTCCTCCTTCTCTCTCT
>JAUMHN010153031.1:0-22756 GCA_032360265.1 Heliamphora ciliata
ATACCCCATTCTCGCATAGCCACAGAAGCTAACGAACCATAAGATCTCCTACTGAGTGCGTCGACTACGACATTTGCCTTTTTTGGGTGGTACTGTAAATTAAAGTCGTAGGCCTCCAACAACTCCATCCATCGTCGCTGGTGTAGATTCAAGTCTTTCTGCGAAAACAAGTATTTTAAGCTCTTATGATCAAAGAAAAATCTCGAAGTGCTTACGATAAAGATAGTGACGCCATGTCTTCAAGGCAAAGATCACGGTTGCTAACTCCAAATCGTGTGTTGGGTAGTTCTTCTCATGTGTCTTTAACTGCCGAGATCCATAAGCTACAACCTTACCTCCCTGCATCAGAATGCAGCCCAACCCATCATGTGACGAGTCGCAGTACACCGTGTACCCCAAACCTCCCTCTAGAATGATCAACATTGGCGCAGTAGTCAATCTCATCTTCAGCTCCTGGAAGATCGACTCACAGGACTCACTCCACACAAACGTGATTCCCTTCCGCGTAAGACGCGTCATCGGCGCTGCTAATCTAGAAAAGTCCTTCACGAACCGTCGATAATAACTTGCCATACCCAGAAAAGTACGAATCTCACAGACATTTTTCGATCGCTGCCAATCCATTACAGCATCAGTCTTCGACGAGTCCACTGACACCCCATCCTTCGACACCACGTGTCTAAAAAATCTCACATCTGACATCCAAAACTCGTACTTTTCGAACTTCGTATACAAGCAATGCTCTCTCAGAAGCTGTAGGACAACATGCAGATGTTCCTCATGCATATCCCTCGTGGGTGAATAGATAAGGATATCATCCACGAACACGACCACAAAATTATCTTGATAAGGGTGGAAAATACGGTTCATCAAACCCATAAATTTCACAGGGGCATTTGTCAAACCGAACGGCATGACCAGAAACTTGTAGTGACCATGACAAGTCTAAAAGGCGGTCTTTGCTATGTCCTCATCCCTAATCCCCAGCTGGTGATACGCTGACCTCAAGTTAATCTTCGAGAAACAGCGCGATCCCTTCAGCTGATCAAATAAGTCATCAATCCTAAGCATAGGATACTTGTTCCTCACCGTTACCTGATTCAGTTTTCTGTAATCTATGCACAGTCTCAAGGACCCATCCTTCTTCTTTGCGAAAAGAGCTAGAGCTCCCCACGGTGACGTACTCGGTCATACAAACCCCTTGTCAAACAACTCCTACAACTACACCTTAAGTTCTCACAACTCAGCCGGTGCAAAACGGTACGATGGCATAGAGTTGGAGTAGCTTTCGAGACAAGATCAATCGAGAACTTCACATCACGGCACGGTGGCAACTCGAACACGTCGTCTAGAAAGACATCTGGGTAATCACCAACCACAGGGGGTAACTCCTCTCAAACCCCAACTATCTCATCCAACCTGAAAGCAGAAAAGAGAAAACCCAAGTTCTCTCAGACCCAAGCGGCACCAGGCATAGACGCCAAGCCCTCATCCCGATCACCCATAAAGTAAAAGCAGTCATCTTCTGGCATACAGATCCACACTCTCCGTCGCTCACAATCTATAAAGACATGGTAGGTAGTCAGCCAGTCCATCCCTACGATAATATCAAACGTGGTCATATCTAGAATGATAAAATCAAACTCTAAACAATGACCAGCGACTCCTAACTCATAAGATCTGTAAACTCTACTCAACACCACATTCCCACTGACTGGGGTCTCTACGCTCAATGCATTATCTAACGGGTCTATCACCAATCCCAATACAGATGCAAAAGAAGATGGAATAAAGGATTGCGATGCTCCCGTGTCGATAATAACACTGGCCCATGATCTATAGACTAGAAGAGTACCTTTGATCATAGCTAGAGTAGCTATAGCATTAGGCACAACTGGTGCTTTAGAAGCACTAGAATCAGCAAAGACATAAGCTCTAGCTTGTGGTGCTCTGGTCTGTCCACCATAACCCTGGGCAGACGATTTCCTTACAGACTGTGCTGAGGCACCTTCTTCTACAAACTTAGACGTCTGAGCCCTAGGTTGCTGCGGAGTCAGTCGTGTTTGGGTAGATGGAGCAACTGACGCTCTCGTCGCACCCTGTACACTCCCTTCTTGGGGACAGAATCTACAAATGTGCCCGGGCTAACCACACCAAAAACATACAGGTGGATCTCTCGCCTGTTACTGAACAGGCGCTGAATTTTATACCTGGCCCTTCTACAGGCACTCAGATGAACGATGCCTCGACTGTCCGCATCGGTAACAGATAAGCTCTCTCTGCTCTGGCCTTCCTGTCGAAGCCACTGAAAGTGCAAGCATAGACAACTGCAGCTGATATGATCAGGCACAATGAGAACTAGGTCCAGACGACCTCTGACGCTTTTTTTCGCGCCTCTGGAACTGTGCATCTCTATTGCCCTACTGACTCTTACTCTCTCCAACTCTACAGCTCTCTGCCAGCGAGTTCTCTACTCGGATAGCGGCTTCCACCAGCGCGATGTACACATCCAAACCCAGGGTTGCAATTCTATCCTTGATAGCCGGTCGAAGGCCTCTCTCAAACCTTCTCATGCGCAATTCCTTTGTAGATACCAACTCAGCTGCGAACCGCGACAGATTCGCGAATTTAGCCTCATACTGGACTACAGTAAGGTTCATTTGAACCAGAGAGAGGAACTCCTCTCGGTACACGTCCCTCGAAGATCTCAGGAAGTACTTCTCCAAAAAGACTCTTGTAAAAGCAGCCCACGTATCATCCACAGTGGTCTTGGCAAACTTTCACCATTCCCTCGCGTCCTCTCGCAGTTGGATTGCCGCTAACTTCACGCGCAAGGCATCCTCCTCAATATCTAGGGTATCGAAGATCGTCGTGGTCACTTTCAACCACTTGGTAGCAACCTTGGGGTCCGGCTCCCCATAAAAGTTTGAAGGATCCAATCACCGAAACTCCCTCATAGCCATAGAGGCCCTTGGTTCAGGAACCCTCACCCCAGCCCTAGTTGCCTCAGCCATAGCTGTCATAGTAACAAGCGTCTCCTGTACCATATCCGCACCACCCACTTGTTCCTGTGGGGCAGGAACGTTCCCTTCTTTAGGAACCTAAACATACGCAGGACCTCGGCTACGGCCTCGGCCACGACCACGTCCCCGTCCTCCCCGCGTGGACATAATTCTATAGAAAAGTAATATAACAAGCTAAGCTTTTCCTACATGTTATTTAAACACATCACCCAGATAAGCATGCTAACACGTAGCCACTTAAGATTATGTAAACACATCTCACATATCGAGGAGAATCAACAAGGCATACACGTCAATTTGGATAACGTAGTCCGAGTCATTGCTAGAAAACACGTCAACCAAATGCGTTTCTAACTTGGCTTCCAACTATGTTGATCCAAACGCCCTAAAACAAGACTAATCAATTCTGAGATCTAACCTCCATACCCACATATATACAAACTATCATACTCAACAAACTATCGGCATGCTATAAAAATATTTAAACACATCCAAGCAAGCATACGCAATCAATCTCACCAGGTGATATTCTCTCTTCCCATGGCTATCAGGTATTCGAACGCAGAGCTCTGATACCAAGTTATCACGCCCCAAAACCCAAGGCCACGTGAAAAAAATCCATAAAACACCAGCTTTATGAAAATAAGTTTTTAGATAATTAAATCCGCCTGTTGAAATCAAAGAAATACCCAATATACAGCTCTCACAAACAGAAAATATCAAGTTCTGACAAGCATAAATATATCGCCCCGAGGCGTACGAAACACGCCCTCAATAACAGGCATACAAAAGGAAAACTAATAAAGCATTCCACCATAACGGTACTACTAGATCAACTCCTCGTGATCATCAAGCTCTAGACCTGAAAATGGTTTTACAATAAAATTTCACACCGTGAGCCGAAACCCAATAAAAACAGACTATAAAACTGTAAAGCAGGTCATACAATCATAAACATAAAGACTCAAGCACATGAGCCTCAAAAAGGTTTTACGTCATAAATCCCAAGTTTTTCCATCAGACTCCCATAAACCTCCAAAATGGTTTTTCATCCTCAAAACCCAGCATTCAACAATGCAACTAATGTTTTACAGTTACAGAAAAGCAGTAACCAAAATATTATTTTTCTACTTGGATCACACACCGAGGAAAGGAAAATGAATCCTATGTACCGACTCTGCCATAAAAGGACACAGGTAACAACTATAAACTCATGTCCATTACCTAATTCCTGAATCATTTAAGACTTATTAGGTAATGACAAGTTCTATATAGAGCCACCACAACGTAACTGCTGACTTTACGAACTAAAATCAAAGGACAAAAGCACCTATCACCTTCTTTATGGGAATTACCCCGAAGGACAAAGGGGCCTACTTTACGCACGTTTTTGGACTTCTACCGAGGGCAACTCGTGCCACATACCCGTTATCCAAGTACATCAAAAGAATCATCTAAAAACTGACCCGTAGCTCGACTACGAAAAGTATTTTCACAAATATACATTAAACAAGTATAAAGATCCATCCATCAACATAGAGATCAACAAAAACATGTTCAAAGTATTTTTTTCCGTTTTCAACAAAACATTTCCAAAACTAAGATTCAACCCCAAGGGTTAGCTCCAAACCTCCAAACCATAATTTGTCGAGATTTTCACAAAATCCATCGTTTTCAAAAACACCTTTGAAAATCATGCATCCACAAGTCGTACGATGTAATAAATCAAGAAAAGCAAAAAATATGCTTTTTTCTCTGAAAAACAAGGTTCAAATATAAATATGACATTTAATGTATTTTTTACTCGGTGAAAACACATATAATTGCATGAAACAACCTTTAACAACAGTAGGATTTAGAATCCTACATTGGAGAGTTAAAAAAACTCGACGTCTCAAAACTGAACTTCGTCAGAACGAGAATTCGTCCGGATGGATACGAAGCCAACAGCGTGGATAACAAGGATCCGTAAACAAAACGTCAAAAACTTGGCCCGGGAAAACCAAAAATGTAAAGAGAAGGCAGAGAAAAGAAGAGAGAGAAGAGATAGGCTTAAAAAGATATTTTTGAAACTCAAAAAGATATTTTGTGAGCTTTATAGGTTTTTGCGCCAGGACCTCACCCCTCGAGCGCTCCCTCACCGTTCGAGCGGACCCCTTACCGACATACATCTCTACCACTCCACCGCTCGAACGCCCTAGCACCGCTCGAGCGGCCACCTTACTAACCCATGCTCTACCACTAGCCCGCTCAAGCGCACTTCCACCGCTCGAGCGGTCAACGCTAGGTGGAAAACTAGATTTAAGGATCAAAACCAAATAGGCCTAAATGAAACCCGGATAAGTGTAAGACACATCTACACATGCTGTTCTACAACACCGAAGTATAAACCAAGCATTGATGCCATACATATAATGAAGGAAACGCGTCAAACATATATATCACAAATTAAAACAGTACAGTATCTCCCAATTGATAATTGAATCAAAACTTTATGGTAAAGTATATACTTGAAGATATCAAGTGTGTTAACACCTTTGAACAAATGATATAACATCCTAACTGTTTGATAAAGATAATTTCAGGTATTAAAAATTAGTGTCGACCTAAATAAATTTTGTGTCAACACAAAAGAGCCAAAGAACTTTAGACTCAAAATAAGTCGACACAAATTGGATTTGTATCGACACAAAATTGGTTCCTCACTTTTGGTATCCAAAACTTTGAGTCGACACAAATGCCAAATGAGTCGACACAAAAATACTGAGACCATCGCAAATTTTGGGTGTTGACACAAAATTGAAGATGAGTTGACACAAATATCCTGAGCTCACCTGAAAAAATTTGGTGTCGACACAAATGTCTAAAGCAGTCGACACAAATATACTGAGGGTTCCTATAGAATTTTAGTGTCGACATAAAGAAAATTTGTGTAGACATAAATGGTCTTGTCCCATATGCTAAAGTTCAAATGAGTCAACACAATATCCATTTGTGTTGACACTGTGGTGTTGGTGAGGAAGAATGCAGAAATTGTGTCGACACCTCAAAAGAATTGTGTCGACCCAATCACTTGAAAATCCCTGCCCTAAACATTTTGTGTTGACCCAAAAATCTTTGTGTCGACACCTGCGACGCAGATTCAAATTCGCGACAGACTTTAACGGTTGAATTTTTGACATTTAATACTCTCACCTACCTCCAACAGTCATGGGTGCTCAAGAGCTTATATAAGAAGTTACTTCTCAGCATTTAATCTCACTGGAGACTTACAATCACTGTTCTATTATTTGATTCAAACTCAAAATTCTCAAGTTCTCATTTATTGCTATACTCCAGCTCTTGCTCCTCATCTCTCTTTACCTCTTAATTTTTTGTTAATCAATTTCTATAAAGAGAGTGAGTATTTCTCATTTAATTACTTCATTTATTGTATTCAAGGTTGAATCACCCTTTATCCTTTGAGTGAGTGAGTAAATCTCATCAAAGAAAAATTCAAGAATGATTAGAAGAAAATAGGAGATTGTTTTTATAGGATCTTTTTAAAGATATTATAGGCTTTTGAATGTGTCCGTAAATATTCATTTGCTTAAGCAAAGTCTTGATGTTGTAAGGCTTTGAATGCGCCCATAAAGCATTCTACATCGTGAAAATTTTCAAGGAAAAACTTGAGGAGTGGATGTAGACTTGGAAGAAGCCAAACCACTATAAATTCTTGGTATTCGGTTCATTCTCTCTATCCCTAACCTCTTTAATATTTGCATTGCTTTAATTTTTGATTATTTGGCTATATTTGTTTGCTATATTAAAAGATTTTCAAAAAGAATTTAAAAGTTGTTAATAATTTTTTAAGACCCAATTCACCCCCCTCTTGGGTTGCCTAGAACTAACAATTGGTATCAGAGCTTGGGTTCTTATTTGTGACTTAACCGTCTAAGAGTTTATATGGCAACTACTAGCATCGGTTCTATCCAATTCAAAGATCAGTCGACCAATAGACCTCCCTTATTCAATAGAACAAATAACAATTATTGGAATGCTAGAATGAGAATCTACATTTAAGCTGTAGATTACGACCTTTGGCGGATTATCATTAATGGACCTAAAAGACTCACCAAAACCTTTGAAAGAGCTTCCGTCCCTAAACCAAAAGCTGAATGGACTAAAAATGACATTAGAAAGATTTAAAAAAATACAAAAGCTATGAATCTCCTATATTGCTCACTTGACCCAAATGAGTTCAATAAGATCTCTACATGTGACACCACAAAAGAAATATGGGATAAACTTGAAATTATCCATGAGGGTATTAACCAAATGAAAGAGTCCAAAATAAGCCTACTTGTGCATAACTATGAGTTATTTAAAATGAAGTATAATAAAACTATGTCTGATATATTTACACGTTTTATTGATATTATAAATGAACTAAAATCTCTTGGTAAAATTTATTCTAATGTAGAAATAGTGAGAAAAATTCTCAGGTGTATGCTTAAGAGTTAGGAAGCTAAGGTCACAGCTATCCAAGAAGCTAAAGACCTCAACACTCTTAACTTGAAAAAACTTCTTGGATCTCTCATGACTCATAAAATGAATATAAAGATGGACGATGAGGATGTCAACAAAAAAAAAAAAGAAGAGCATTGCCTTCAAATCCTCAACTCATGATGAAGAGTTCGACGAAGATTATTCAAGTGATGAGAATGAAAACATGGCCCTCATCACAAAAAAGTTCAAGTGGTTTCTTAGAAATAAGAAACATGGAGGAAGAAAGTTCTTCAAAAATGAAGGATACCGAGGTGAGCCTACCAAATTTAAAGGCGACTCTTGTAAATTAAAAAACGACTACAAGAAAGAGAAAATCATCTGCTATGAGTGCAAGAAGCATGAACATGTCAAAGCTGAATGTCCTTTGCTCAAGAAGCAATTCAAGAAAAGTTTCAAAAAGGCTATGATAGCCGCATAGGGCGAAAGTGATGAAAGCAGCTCTGGAGATGAAAAAGAAGAAAACGAAGTTGCAAACTTATGCCTCATCGCTAGAGAAGATGATGAGGTAACTCATGACTCTTTCTCTTTAGATGAGTTACAAACTGCATTTGAAGATTTGCATGATGAATTGAGAAAAATGGGTGCTAAGAACTCTATTTTAAAGAAGTTGGTTCTTTCCTCTTCAAGTGAAATAGAAACCTTGAAAAGTGAAAAACTTGTTTTATCAAAGCAAGTTTTTGTTTTGAAATATGAAAATAAGGTTTTAATTGAAAAGGTTGAAGATCTTACCAAAATTGTTTATAAGTTAACTCAAGGAAAGAACAACTTAGACAAACTTCTTGGCATGCAAAAATGTATTTTTGACAAAGCCAAAATTGGGTATAAACTAAAGAAGAAACAAAAGTTCTTAAGTAATATTTTTGTCAATGCATCTTTAAATTATAAAAATGTTACATGTTTTCATTGTTATGAACAAGGACACAGTGTTACACATTGTCCATATAAAAAAATTTCAAATAATTATGTTAAGAAGGCTTAGGTTCTTAAAAGAACATATTCTCAAGGATCTAATACCAAAAGACGCAAGAAAATTTAGGTATCAAAAATTAAAACTTGATTCTCCTTGTAGGTGTGTCTCAAATCCTCATTCAATGAAGAAATGTGGTATTTCGATAGCGCGTGTTCAAGAAACATGAGAGGCGGCCAATTGATGTTTGTATCTCTCAAACCAAAAGATAGTAGATTTGTAAATTTTAGAGACAATAGAAAAGGAAAAATCATAGGAATTAGGTGTATCGATAAAATTTCTTCCCCTTCTATTGAAAATATTTTGCTTATTGATGATTTGAAACATAACCTTCTTAGCATAAGCCAACTTTGTGACAAAGGCCACAAGATTGTCTTTGATCATACTAAGTGTGTTATTGAAGATTCAATCAATAACAAAGTTATTTTTGAAGGTCATGGATATAAAAATATTTATACATTTACTCTAAATGATCTTTTCAAAAATGACACGAAGTGCTTAACTGCCTTGAGTGATAATAGTTAGTTGTGGCATAGAAGGCTTGGATATGCACACATGAATTTGATTTTTAAACTTTTAAAAAAGGAATTGGTGATTGGTTTATCCCAAATCAAATTTAAAAAGGAAAAAGTGTGTGATGCATGTCAACAAGGCAAACGAGTTAGAAGTTCTTTTTATTTCAAAAAGGAGATTTCAACTTCTAGGCCATTACATCTATTACACATGGACTTATTTGGTTTAACAAGAACTTTAAGTCTTGAAGGTAAGAGATGTGCTTTTGTTATTATTGATGATTTCTCTAGACAACTTGGGTGCATTTCTTAACTCATAAAGATGAAACATTTGTCTCTTTTACAAAACTGTCTCGGAGAGTTCAAAATGAAAAGAATTTTTAAATTACAAGTATCCGAAGTGATCATAGTAGAGAATTTAAAAATAAAAATTTTAACAAGTTTTGTAAGAAAAATGGGATTAATCATAACTTCTCTGCTTGTAGAACCACTCAACAAAATAGAGTTATTAAGAGAAAAAATAGGACATTGGAAGAAATGGTTAGAACCATACTTTGTGAAAACAATCTACCACGATACTTTTGGGTTGAGGCTGTCAATACCGTTTATTTTATCATAAACAGAGTTATGATACGGGCTTCTTTCAAGAAAACTCCATATGAGCTATGGAAGAGAAGAAAACCAAACATTAGTTATTTTCGTGCCTTTGAGTGTAAATATTTTGTGTTAAACAATAACAAAAAACTTTTAGAAAAGTTCGACGCAAAATCTGATGAAGGTATTTTCTTAGGATATTCTATATTTAGCAAAGCATATAGAGTTTTCAACAAAAGGACCCTAGTTGTTGAAGAATCTATACATGTTATTTTTGATAAAACTGACCTTTGTTTTTTAAAGAATTTGTGTGAAGATAACTTGATTGACATAGAAATATATGTTAAAGATATCTTCATCAAAGAAAAGAAAGAATCAAATCAAGAGAAAACTTCAAATCCTCAACAAATTGAAGTCCAACAGGTTGCTGAATCTTCAAATCTAAAAAATTCAGATTTGTCTAAGGAGTGGAGGTATGCTCATGGTCACCCAAAAGATCTTATCATTGGTGATCCATCTCAAGGTATCAAAACTCGATCTTCTCTACATAATGTTTGTAGTAATTTAGCATTTCTCTTCCAGACTAAATCAAAATATTTTGAGGAAGTCGAAAACGATGAGTTTTGGACCATGGCTATACAAGAAGAGCTTAATCAATTTGAAAGAAACAAGGTTTGGACTTTAGTCCCAAAACCTAAGGAACACTCTATCGTCGGTCCAAAATGAGTTTTTAGAAACAAAATAGATGAGAATGGAGTAGTTCTTAGGAACAAAATTTGATTGGTAGCCCAATGTTACAATAAAAAAGAAGGCATCGATTTTGATGAGACTTTTTCTCCTGTAACTAGGCTTGAAGGTATTAGGATGTTGCTTATTTTTGCATACTTTAAAAACTTCAAACTCGATCAAATTGATGTCAAAAGTGTCTTTTTAAATGGTTTTATCTCGGAGAAAATTTTTGTGAAACAATCAATTAGCTTTGAAAATTTAAAATTTTTAAACCATGTTTACAAACTTACCAAAACTCTTTATGGTTTTAAACAAGCACCTAGAGCATAGTATGAAAGGCAAAGTAAATTTTTGATTGAAAATGAGTTTTCAAGGAAAAAAATTGATACCACTCTTTTCATCAAGTCTCAAAGAAATGACATGCTAGTTGTCCAATTTTATGTAGATGACATTATTTTTGGTTCAACTAACGAATCTTTTTGCAAGGACTTTGCTAAGTGTATATAGGGAGAATTTGAGATAAACATGATGAGTGAGCTCAACTATTTTCTTGGACTCCAAATCAAATAAACTCAAGAAGGAATCTACATCAATCAAGCTAAGTACACACGAGACATACTGAAGAGATTTAACATGCTGAAAGTAAAACCTATGGGAACTCCGATGTATCCTATAACAAAGCTTGATAAGGATGAAGATGGTATAGCAGTAGATGAAAAGCGATATAGAGGTATGATTGGATCTTTATTATATTTAACTGCTAGCCATCCCGATATTATGTTTAGTGTATATATGTGTGCTAAATTTCAATCAAATCCTAAATAATTACATGTGACCGCTGTGAAGCGCATCTTTAGATAGCTCTTAGGTACACAAAACTTAAGATTATTCTATCTTAGAGGAGTAGTCTTTAAGTTATTTAGCTATTCAGATGCTGATTTTGCTGGATGTAAAGTAGATAAGAAAAGTACAAATGAAACTTGCCAATTTTTAGGACACTCACTAATCTCTTGGTTTAGCAAGAAACAGAACTCAGTAGCCTTGTCTACAGCCGAGACTGAGTACATTACAGCTGGAAGCTGTTGTGTACAAGTTCATTGGATGAAACAACAATTAGAGAACTATGGTTTTCATTTAGATTATATCCCTATAAAATGTGACAACACATGTCACGACCCATTTTCAAGAATGCCGTCCATGACCGGCCAGTGAATTAAAAATCCACCCGAGACCTCATTACATTTAAGTTTTTTTTTAAATAGCGTATATTAGCAATACATAAATCTTATCATGTTACTGTTACAATGTATACTTACATGTGGTCTTTTATTCTATTTTCATCTTAAAAATCTTGTATTTTAAATTTTTAAATTTTTATAACATTCTTTTAATGCTATTGATAATCAAATTAACATGAAACTCTTTTAACACATTTTATAACCATTTTAGCCTGGTAAACAATTTAATTATGAACAACCAAACAATTCACCCACATATGCATGAAAAAGTTTAGAAATTTAAAACAAACAGTGATCACTTAAACACACGCACACAGTATACATCTATATATTATTCACCCACACACACATATCATACATATATATATTATGCACACACACCATATATATACATATATAGATACATATATACACAGCATGTATACATATATATCTTATACACACACAACATACATATATATTATGCACACACAGTATATATACAATATATTATACACACGTCCATAGCCACATAATACATACACACACGTACACAGCGCACACACAGTGCACTCACTTACAGATAACACACACACACACCGCGCACACACATACACACACAGCGCACTATATTCGGGGAGGGAGATTACATGTGTGTGTGTGAGAGAGAGAGAGAGAGAGAGAGAGAGAGAGTGAGAGAACAGAGACAGAAAGGGGGAGAGACGGCAGAGATTAGGTCGTCCGCGGTGAAGGCTAGTGGTGGCCGCTGTTGGTCGCAGCAATGAGGGTGTACTGTGACGGGAGGGGGGGTGGGTTCGGCGCTTGCTTCAGTTTTGAAGCTTTAGGAGAAGCTTAAAGCTTTTGTTGTAGGCTCAGAGGTTTGAAAGAAGCTTATAGCTTCTGTTGTAGGCTCAGAGGATGTATATGTATATATAGATAATTACGCTGAGAAGTTTCTCTTAACAGAAGCTTGTGTGTGTCCCGAACTGAGGCTTTGCCGGATATATATAGGCAAGCATGAGGACAGCTAGTTTTATGCATGTTAAAGCAGGTTAGTTCGGCTGCCAAGTGTACGGCTGACAAAATTTATACCTTATAATATTTTTGATATAAAATTTTTAATTTAAAAAAATATAAAAATTTAAGTATAAATTTTTAATATATTTTCATGAATTATCATATAATTAAACTATTCGTTTAGATTTTTTATTCCTTTAATATTTTTTCATCACGATTTATCGATTATTAGTATTTTCAATAGTTATAAAATTTTAAGTTTAAAAAATTCTCAAAAATTTGAGATAAACTTGTTATGTTATTTTATGATTTATCATTGTGTCAAATTTTGCAAGAAAATTTTCTAACTAATTGTTTTTGTCTCAATTCCTTATTATTTGAAGTTTTAATAAATGTAAATTTTTAGATTTAAATTTTAAAATTTAACATAAAGTTTTAATAAATTATTCTAGATCTATAATAAATTAATTATTTCTTCATTATTTATTATTCTTATTTTAAAAGAAAATTGAGTGTCACATGTTACAATCGCACAGCAGGTCAAATTCTCCCTTCCACATGCTATATACTTAATCCAAGTCTTTTGCCATTTTGGCGTAGACTTATCCACTGAGAAGATGGTGCTATTTTTCAAACATGATTTGTATGGCGCTTCTACCTTGAAGTATATGCAGATCACTTTAGTTGACAGAGTTTGGACCACCAAGTGTGGTACACCATCTGCCTCTCGCATTCCATCTGCATCACGAGACTTTTCTCCTATCTGTATTGACTTTGATTCTCCCTTACCTCCATCCGCTAGGACAAACACTCATAGTCCTTCTCATGCTCTTCCTCCTCCTCCTTTTTCCTCACATGCTCTTGCTTCATCTGCTCCACCTGCCTCTTCATCTGCTCCTCTCAGTGTTGACCTCTCTGAGGTTGTTACCTTGATTAAAGATCTATCCTCTTTCTTGTCATCCTTCCAAAATAAGGTTGATCAACACTTTTTTGATCTTAACAAAACTGTATCTTCCATATCTGAAAAGGTCAAGCACTTAGATAAAACCAACCGTAGCCTTTGGCGTGACATTGAGAATGCAACGGATACTGAGAGAGCCCTTTGCAAAACCATGAATGACAACATTGTCTCTATAGAAAATTGCAACAAGGCAATCATCCACCAAGTTAGGAAGGAATATGACCAATGGATTATCACTGCTGTGCATGCCAATTCTCAAAAAGTCGAGGAACATCTTCAATTGATCTGTGAAGCTTGAAGTAAGCAATTTAAGCCCAAAGAAACCAAAGAAAAGAAAGCGACTAGTCTAAAGCGTGAAGCAGATCTTGCCTTGGCTGCCACCTTTGAAGCCATGGCGACAGTAGAAGCCAAAAATGAACGAGCTCGATCATCCAAGGAACGAGCCTCTGCAAGTAAATAGAAGGCTGAAGCAAAGAAGCAATTCAAATGTTTCATGGACGACCAATGATTGACCCTTTTTTGACAACTACAAAAGGGAAGAAAGTGGAGTGAAGTGTTAAAGGGAGAGGTGGAGGAAGTTACAGAAAGTAAGTAGAAGTAACATTACCAAACATTTCAATTGTTTTTTTTATATTGAAAGAGAAATTGTAATAGTTTAAACATTTCCTGTTGTTGTTACTTGTGTATGGTTTGGTTGAATGTTTTGGTTGAATGATTGAGTGGTTTAAACTCATTTCTTGGTTGAATGATTGAATGGTTTAAACTTAGTTTTTTTATGCTTATGGATGAATAGTTGTGTATTGTAAATTCCATTTGATAGATTATCTATATGTATGACATATTAGATTTTGAAAAATCACTCCGCATATATTTGTTGTGATGCACGAATCTTTCTAAATTTACATTACAAATTATCTTTAAAATGCATACTACAATGTTGTTTTAATGCCTAGCCTTGTAATTTCATATCTTGTTTAAGGCATATCGATAAGGAGAGAACTTTTGTTGAAATTTTTTTAAAAATAATTTCTAAAAAATGTTGAAATTGTTGTAATCATCAAAAAAGAGGAGATTATTAGTTCAAGAGCTTTTTATTTTGATGATTTTTATAAATTTCTTTTTTAAAAATAAATGGCTTTAAAAGGATAATATTTATATTTTTTAAAAATAAAGTGTTGGCATATATTGAGCAAATGAGTTGACATCTTTAGTCAAAAGAAATGACTTATCTCTCAAGATGATTAAAATACCTAAGTATTCTTAAGAATACTTTGTGTTGAACTCAATTGATAATTGAGTCAAAATTTTAAGCCAAAGTATACTTAAAGATATCAAGTGTGTCAACACTTTTGAACAAATTATTTGACATCCTAACTGTTTGATAAATATGTTTTTAGGTATTAAAAATTAGTGTTGACACAAATGAATTTTATGTCAACACAAAAGAACCAAAACTCTCTGAACTCAAAATGAGTCGACATAAATTGGATTTGTGTCGACACAAAAGTGGTTCCTCACTTTTGGTAACCAGAACTTTAAGTCGACACAAATGCCAAATGAGTTGACACAAAAGTACCGAGGCTACCTGCAGATTTTGGGTGTCGACACAAAATTGAAGATGAGTCGATACAAATATCCCGAGCCTACCTGAAGAAATTTGGTGTCGACACAAATGTCCAAAGGAGTCGATACAAATATACCGAGGGTTCCTACAGAATTTTAGTGTCGACACAAATGGTCCTGTCCCGGATGCTAAAGTTCAAATGAGTCGACACAATATCCATTTGTGTCGACACAGTGGTGATGGTGAGGAAGATTGCAGAAATTGTGTCGACACCTCGGAAGAATTGTGTCAACCCAATCACTTACAGATCCCTGCCCTAGACATTTTGTGTTGACCCAAAAGCTTTTGTGTCGACACCTGTGATGCAGATTCAAATTCGTGGCAGATTTCAACGATTGAATTTTTGGCATTTAATACCCTCGCCTACCTTCAACAGTCATCAATTCTCAAGAGCTTATATAAGGAGTTACTTCTTAGCATTTAATCTCACTAGAGACTTACAATCACTGTTATATTGCTTGATTTAAAGTCAAAATTCTCAAGCTCACATTTATTGCTAAACTCGAGCTCTTGCTCCTTTTCTCTCTTTACCTCTTCTCTCTTTATCTCTTTATTTATTGTCAATCAATTTCTATAAAGAGAGTGAGTATTTCTCATTTAATTACTTCGTTTTTTGTATTCAAAGGTAAGTCACCCTTTATCCTTTGAGTGAGTGAGTAAATTTTATTAAAGAAGAATTCAAGAGTGATTAGAAAAAAATAAGAGATTTTTTTATAAGATCTTCTTGAAGTTGTTATAAGTTTTTAAATGTGCCCGTAAACATTCGTTTGCTCAAGCGAAATCTTGAAATTGTAAGGTTTTGAATGCGCTTGGGAAGCATTCTACATAGTAAAAATTCTCAAGAAAAAATTTGAGGAGTTGATGTAGGCTTGGAAGAAGCCAAATCACTATAAATTCTTGGTGTCCGATTCATTCTCTCTATCCCTAACCTTTTTAATATTTGCATTACTTTAATATTTGATTATTTTGTATTATTTGTTTGTTATATTAAAAAGTTTTCAAATTTTTTTTAAAAATTATTAATAATTTTTTAAGACCTAATTCACCCTCTCTTAGATTGTTTAGAACTAGCAATCTTCCTACATGTATATATATACACATATATATAAAGAATAAAATTAATTTTTACCCTATTTTTTTATTATTTTAAATTGAGGTTAGTGTTGTGGAGATTTAATACTTTGTTGATTATTATATTATTGTAAATGTTTAATTATTTATTAATTATTATATTAAGTGTATTGTAGAGATTCTTTCATATTATATATATATATAATAAGTTTGTGTTGAAGATTGTGATTGTGTGTTGTAGTGATTTGACATCATTGATTGTGTTGTAAAGATCTTTTTATATATATACTTGTATATATAAAATTTTGTTAGAGAATGTGTATGAGTTGGTGGTAAGATTATTATTTTGTAATTTAACATTTTATACACTATTATTATTTTAAAATTTATGATTGTTATTATTTTTTTAACATTTACTATATTAATTGACTATTTGTTTGTCTTCTATTATTCTATTTATTTAATTATTATTATTTTACAAGTCTTGAAAATATAATAATTTTTTCTTGAAAGTTAAAATTTTATTTGATTTAATTTGAGATATTGTATTTTATCTTATTAAAATAAAATTGACGCATACTCCTAGGTGGTCTCACACATATGACATTATGGGTGAGAAATATCCGAGAAACTTTTGTGAAATTTTAATGACGTGAGGGACTAGTGTGCAATTATTGATACTAATAGTTTTAGGAACTCTTTGGTGTAATCTGGATGAAGATTTAAGTGTCTTCTTATGGCATTAATAACTTGCTATGAACTTTGGTATCTTAAGCTAAAAGTGTAGTTATCTTAAAAACTTATGGTCGAAGTGTGATTATTGAAAGTCACGGGATTTAGGCCTTTGAGTAAAATTTTCTTTTCACGTTGGGGCTTGGGTTTAATTTTCTTATTCTTTCAATTTGAGATTCAGATTTTACTGTTATAGAACAACACCTATAGATTGTTGGGCTTGAAAGGTTATGAGGTTAGGTCAGCATTTCTTAAGAAAGATTTAAGGCTCGAAATTTCATTTATAAGTTTAGCTCTTTAAGATTTTTAGTGAGTGTTTTTAAGGTAACTTAATGATCTTCGAGGTTGGAGGGTTTTCTTTCTGTTTTAGGGTTTTTGATTCTCGGGGTCTTATTCTTAGGTTTTAATCGTGTTAAAATTTTAATCCTACTATGACCTAAGAACCAATCGGTTTACCGTCACTAATCCTATGGTTTTGAACCGGGTCCTTACACTGAGGCAATTTAATAAAAATATAAATTACAATTCATACCACTAAAGAATCGTAATTGCACTCCGTGTCATATTCTCAAAATCGATTATTCGAGCTTCTGTTATTAAATACTTAACTCAACTTTTCACGTTAAGATTCTCGATACCCGCCAATTAAATTTAATTACTAAAAATTTAATTTAATTGATTTTTTAAATTTCTTAAACCCTTTCGCTTAACTTATTTGCAGGCCAAATAATTAAATCCACCTACAAAGTTTGGCCCGATCAAAATTTATAAATTTTCTTAAAGAGGTATCGTCAATTCCGAGCAATCGAAACGTGGATTCGGTTAATAATTAATATTTACCATATAAGTAATACCGCTATCAAATTCATCGGGATTATTGACTCATAAAAGATCGTACCCTCTAATGAATCAAAATAACAAATATTAAATATACACAATTAATAATTATTTCAGGATTAAGAACATAAACACTCATAATAATTTTGGAGTGTGAATTAATTTATATAGTCAGTATAAAATTAATTACCCCAATGTGGTCTTATTCAATACACACAAAATACACTAGCACAAAGAGTTGAAACAATAAACGACTCTATTATCTGTTTTTCATAACCAAGACATGCCTACTAAAACTCTGTACTACAGTTGTACCGATAGTTTGTCCAATTTCATTTAAATTGTGAACTGTAAACTTATATTCTGTAAGAACCTATAATCTGGTCTTCTATGTGTAAGCTGTACTCTACACAATAGATTAAATACTGTACAGAATAAATGACAACCATGCATAATATTAAAAAAATAATATTGCATACATTGCTCGTTAAGATTATCATAAAATAGATAAATAATTTTATTAAACATAAAATTAAATACTAAAACCAAATAAAACCTATGGTTTTTAGTAAACAACTCTGACAATACTAACCACTTACGTAGACATTCAAATATTCATCTAAAAATACACATCTTAATTTCAATACACAAATCCAAATAGGTAGGAATCTAACTGATAATATTGCTAATTTTTCTTATGATCCTACACACGCACAAAATTATGTTATTGATTATATAACAAAACAAGAACAATTATTTTCAATGGGTGAACAACCGATATTTGAATACATGGTACAAGGGGCATTTTCGACTCAATTTCAACGTTTTTTCCTAGAAATACTACCAGAAACAGAGTTTTGCAAAGATTTAAAGAAATTAAACTCGAGTTGGTTGATTTATTTAAAAATCTAAATGATAAATTTTGTTTAACTTCTGGTTTATAGGTTGCTAGAAATGATATAGAATATCAATGTATTACAGCACATTTTATAAATAATGATTAAAATTTACGTAAAAGAAATTTTTTTATTTAAACCTATCGATTTTTCCTATACCAGCCATACTTTAAGTATAGATATTAGAAAAAAAAAAATGTTCGTGGAGTAGCACATCAAAAATATTTTCTATTAATTTAGATAACACTTCTTATAATAATAAATGTGTTAGCTATTTAAATCGTAATTTAGAGCTTCATTTATTTGATTTTTTATTTCATGTCCGTTGTTCCGCACATATTTTAAATTTAATTGTTAAAAAAGAGTTTAAATATCACAATGAATTTATTGAATGAGTTAGGATAGCAGTAAAATGCATAAATAGTAGTGCAAAAAAACTAATATTTATAGAAAATTATGTCATGAAAAAATATAAAATTTAAAAATTTACAATATGATATAAAAATTAGGTGGAACACGACATATAATATGTTACTAATAACAATAAAATAAACAAAAGTAAAATGATTTATTTTTTGAAATTAATATTGTAACTCATTTTACTCTACCAACCGCTAGCGATTGGAAAAATGTACACGTATACAACAAAATTTATAAAATTTTTGATCAATCAACAAAATTATTTTTTTATATTTACACTCTTACTACTTTGTTTGTTTTACAGCAATTAAAAAAATAAAAATAGCATTTGATGAATTTTTTATCAACGAAAATTATTTTTGCGTGATATTTAGTATGAAAGGTAAATTTAAAAAATATTATAATAAAATAATACATATTTTTGGAATAACTTCAATATTAGATCCTAGGAGTAAAAAAATATTAATTTACAATATTTTTTAAAAAATATTTATAGTAATACAAATCAACTTGAACCAATAAATGAATCACTTAAAAAAATATATGATAAATATAAAACTCATATAATACCTCAATCAACACAACCCTCGGTCAGGACTTCATCTCGAAATCGTATGAATGATTGGTTTATAATAACAACTAGGGAATTTTCTGAGATTCATGGGAATTGTATAATAGAATTTCAACGTTATTTTGATACAGTAGAAAATATAGATGATGATAATTTTGATATTTTAGAGTATTGAAAACAACACGAGATGTCCTGACCAGTATTATCCACGATAGCTCGTGATATACTTGCAGTTCTTGTCTTTACAGTTGCTTCAGAAACAGTTATTAATACAGGTGGATGAGTCTTGAACAAATACAGAACCAGACTAATACCATAGATGGTACAAGTTTTGATGATCACACGCAACACAATCTACGCAGAAAAAAAGTCATAAGAAATGAACAAGAAGAAAAGACTAGAAGCAGACTCAAAAACTATAACTGATGAAATGCCTTAATAATTATCAAGCTCGGACTAATTTTTATTTGTATATTTTGAATTTGTAAATTTAATTTCTTTATATTTGTAATTTTATATTTTTTTTGTAATTTTAGATGTAAAATTATTTTAAGTAGATAATAATGCAATACCCCCCAACACACACACACAAGACAAGCATATCTACTCTAATTGATAAAATACTTCATCATAAAATTGAAATTTATTTTTGAGATTGAAAATACTTACAATATTTTGGTAGAAGGTAGAGGTTGATTATGAAAGTGAAAGGTTTGAAATTTTCACAGAGGATACAAGAGAAGATTTCTCAGGGTTTCTAATGTTTAGCCTTTCACAAGGGGTGATGGCTCCCTTATATAGGTGCACAGGCGTTAAATGAAATGGAAATTACATTTAAAATTAAAATGAAATTCGAATGTACAATAATCATGATTAAACAGTAGACTATTCTATTTACTTTTTGATTTTTGAAACAGAATTATCAGTGTTTGGCACTGTTGATGTCTGTTGACAATTGAAGAATACTGTTGAACTTTTGACTTGAGTGAACGAATTTTTACTGTTGAAGCATGAACGACTTGTTTTTTGATGAAAATGGTAAACATCTATAGGAAAGTGATTGATATCTTGGACTTTTATGGCAAACATCTCTTTGAAAAGTAATTGACATCTTGGACTTTTGTGGAGAAGCTTGCAAAAAAGGTTTTTATCTTCATAAAGAGGTAAAATTAAAATTGATCCCAAAATAATCATCTTCATTGTCGTCATTATAATCTTGAGAATTTATTGACGATAATAATTCTTCAAAGATATCATCATCGTTTAATTGAGAAACCATCTTTTTAAGAACTGCTTTTTTGAGATCAGACTTGGAAATTTAAGGGTGTTAAAGACAAAATTTTGGTTTTAATTGAAGATAAATTGATATTGGCAAAATCTGATGACGAGGAGGCTGTAAATTTTGAAGAGGAAGTTTACTGGACTTTGGCTGCATAAGAATCTTTGATAGGAAATGTTTTTGAATAATACTTTTGAAGATAATCGGAATAATATTCTTTTAAAATTTTAAATTTATTCCACCATTTGGAATCATATTGTCGGCAAAGGTAGGAAATATCATTTTGCATAGAATATGTATATTAGGAGCCAAGGAAGGCTGAAGTCGACATAAAAAATATAAGAAAATTGATTTCAAATGATTAGTATAATTAAAATAATGTTGATAAGATTGTTGTAGTAAGGAAGAAATAATATTAAAACTAGGGCCAAATTCAAACCACCAGTTATAAAATCAAGTGGGAATGTGAGGATTGAATTTTTAATAAAATTTAATAAACGAATAATGTTTCATTATTTGATTTTGTAAATAGAAAACATGATAAAATGCATCTTGATAATCATAATAATTGTAACGGCTCGGACGAATGATATTATTTTTAAAACTTTTATTGAAATCATTCCACGTTCCCAATCTTGTTTGGAAATAATTTTTTGGATAAAACATTTTGAATAATTAATGGTTTTACCATTATCATTCGAATTGTGTTGTAATTTTATGGAACCAACCTCAAAAAAAATGGTTTCATAAAAAATTTTAGAGAGAGAATTTGCTTTTAGTGCATAACACCAGCTTGGTGGTAAATAATTACCAATAATTTTGGTTAATAATAATGGTTTATCATGTTCTGACTTGGATTGTAAAATTTTTAAATCCTCATCTTCAAGAGGAATAATGGGAAAAAGGGCTTCATTAGGTATATAATAAGGTTGTGCTTTTGAGACCTTGCTTAGGAGGGTTTTACCCTTAGCAGGTTGTGTGCGTGTAGAATTTTTAGGGTATAGAATTTTTGAGACTCATTAATACCTCCGATGCATTAGACATGTTGGATGATCGGAAACTTGAGTCTCTACAAAAATTCTAGAGTAAGGAAGTCAACGAGAAAATTGGATTCTCCATTGATATATTCAATATCAAATTAAAAAATACTTAATATGGTTTGCTATCGTGTAAAAATTTGTTTGGAAGCAACATTTTTAACATCATTTTTTAAAACCTCTTTAGCAGCTTTGCAATAAATTTTGAGTAAAATTTTTTGATTTAATAGATCACTTTTAAATTTGATAATACATAAAATAATGGATCAAATTTCATTTTTTATCGTAAAATAATTTTGCTGAGTGAATTTCCACACTGCACTTATAAATCGAACTAATTATTCTTTATCATGATGTTTTTGTTTAAGAATACCACCACATTTAATTTCAGAAGTTTCTATTTCAATAATTTTAAATGCATTCGAAACAGGTAGACAAAGACATGGTAATTGTTTTGCACGTTGCTTGATTTTTTGTACAACTTTTATATGTTGAGGTGTCAATGGTTTAGGATTATTTTTAAAATTTTTGATATAATAATTTTGTATTTTTATATAAATATTTATAAATTTCAGATATATAATTTAAACTTCCTAAGAATCTTTGTAGTTGAGTTTTATTTGTAATTTCATCAAGAAATTTGTCTACAAATTCTATGGAACAATCTATTGGTATTATTGTACCCTGATGAATTTGATGACCTAAAAATCTAACATTTATT
>JAUMHN010153141.1:0-22752 GCA_032360265.1 Heliamphora ciliata
AATAAAATTAGAGATAAATTTATCTATTTGTATTTGCAAGTACGTAAATATAAATAAATTTATGTATTTAAATACAACGAACGGTGAAATCTTTTTTTAGTGTTTACTTATAATAAAATTATAAATAAATTTATCTATTGTATCTAGAAATAAGTTAACAAAGATAAATTTCGTTATTCGAATACAATAAATAAAGAAGTTTATCTTT
This sequence comes from Heliamphora ciliata, assembly GCA_032360265.1. Classification (NCBI taxonomy): domain Eukaryota; kingdom Viridiplantae; phylum Streptophyta; class Magnoliopsida; order Ericales; family Sarraceniaceae; genus Heliamphora; species Heliamphora ciliata. The sequence goes on from JAUMHN010153141.1 coordinate 209, forward strand.
AATGTTCACTTATAATAAAACTATAGATAAATTTATCTATTTGTATACATAAATAAGTAAACATAAATAAATTTATTTGTTATAATATAACAAACAGTGAGGTTTTTCTTTAGTCTTAAGTCTTTCTTTTTTTAATACACAAACCATTTACGAGTAACATAATTTGACATTGAAGCATCTGTTTTTTTGATACCATTATGAGTTAACTTAACACCTTTTAAGTCAAAAGATCAGTTAAACAAACTTATAAAAAAATTATTCACCAAAAAAGGTTTTATAAGAGAAAGATTTACATTTTTAGTTTTTCATAATCTTATTATAAGAGAAAGATTTAACTGACTTTAGGTTTTATAAGAGAAAGATTTACATTTTTAGTTTTATAAGAGAAAGATTTACATTCTCTTGTTACTTTTCTCCAACTTTCTAACTGACTTTTTTGATTGCTCGATGTTGATCTCATTGACAAGTCTCTTCACTCTCCCCACAACTTGTTCTTTGTCGTCATCGTTACTGAAAGAATTAGTGGCGTCGGTGTGTATGATCCTCACAACTCTTTGCCGAAAAGCGATGGAGGAGTCATCGAAGGTCACGGATCTTTGGTCGTCAAATGGAGGAGTCATCGAAGGTCATGGATCTTTGGTCGTCAATGATCTGAGTCGTCGGGCCGACGCGTTTGAGGTAACGAAATATATCCATCGCCGATCAAATTCCATGGCCGGAATCAAATCTCTGTCTTCATTATCGGACTCCGAGTTCTCTCAATCCCTCACCTCGATATCTGACAATCGCGAAAAAGATTGTCTGAATCAGCTTGTGCATCAGAGAAGAGTGAAGGTTTTGGGAAGACGGTGTTGGGTTGGCGGCGATGGCGGAGCAGAGGTGGTTGGCGTTTAGAGGAGTGAAGGTTTTGCTAATCGAAGTCTCTGGCGAGATTAGTGAAAGTGAGATCATGGCAATTTTGGAGGCAAGTGATTTTGTCGCAAGTGGTTTTGTTCATAAAATTATTAGGCATTAAATTAAAAGATTTAGGTCTTAAAATTTTTAAAATAATGAACTTAAAACGTTAAAAAAATTAAATGGAATAAATGCACTACAAGAGTTAAGAATCGGACTTATGAATAATTATTCCTTAAAAATGTAGATAAAGATATAAAAAGAATCATTTAAAAATTTCAAAAAAAAAACTAAAAATAATACAAAAGTAAGATTGAGTGACAAAATTGTCATTTTATGGTTAATCTATTCTCCTCTTTAACTAGTGGATTATTTATCCCACTTATCCCTTCTCACTATTTATTTCTCATATATGGGATTAGGAGTCCAATCTAGACTATAAATTGGACACAAAAAACCTAAACAAAATATGGGATAAAAATTATGCTTGATCTGTTAATCCAATCTCATCCCTCAGTGATTAGTGCTTAAATGTGTCGTTCAAATCCTACAAAGTATCTTAGAAAATTCTCGATTTTATGTTAAATAATTCGTTTTTACAAGTGTTTCAGTTCTAGTAACAGATGAGGCAAGGAGGTAAAAAACCGGACCAAAAAGTGGGAGAAAAGAGAATAAAGCATTCTGGACAAATTTTGTGAGGACGATCGTCCAGACGGTTGAAGATAGTGGCTCATTTGGACGATTTTGCCCAAATACATTTTGTCCAGATGGTTTGTGGGGATCAATTGTGTGAGACTTTAAAACCTAGGGCATAGGAGGCATTATAAAAAGAAGGCTAGACTCAGAAAAGAGGAGACATCCATATTTTGAGCAAAAAGAGGCACAAAAGACGACGGCTAGGGTTTGGGAGATGACGAGAAGATGAGAATGATGGCCAAAAGACGAGTTTTCTTCAGCTTGCATGAAATGTAGTCGTAACATGAGTGGCTAGGTTCTTCGTCCTAGGGTTCTATGAAATCCTAACTGGGTATTTAGATTCTAGTTAAGATTTTAAGTTTCTTTCAATATCAGATTAAACTCATTGCATGATTTTTATAGACGTTGAGTTTTAATCAATGAACTTTAGCGCTTTATTCAATTCCTGATTTTATTTTCTGTGATTGTGATTGCGAGATTATACAACCATTTTGTTATTGTATTTTATTCCGAACGTTAGATAACTTATCCTGTGAAAGGATGAATCGTGTTGGATTTTACATAGACAACTAGTGCCAATCAAAATAGGTTATGCTAGGTTCTGATTAAATACCCTTTGCTTGATCACCCGATTTAGACTTTGTAGCCGAAACGGGATAAGTTGAATCGTGAAAAAGTAACTAAATCTTAACAAATCTAAACTGCTTGGTTAGTATGAAGAACCAATTCCAAGTGATCCTCGACCTGGGCTAACTGAAGAAACTGCAAAGTATTTTAAATTTTTTGAAGATGCACAGTGTGAATTGTATCCAGGTTGTATGAAATTTTCGTCATTGTCATTTATTGTTCGGCTTCTACATATAAAGGTTCTTAATCAGTGGACGGATAAGTCCATTGAAATGTTACTTGAGCTATTGAAAGAAGCTTTTCTTGGGGGGTGAAACTACGGAGTTCATATTATAAAGCTTAAACGGTAACTTAAGATTTAGGCTTCACATATGAGACGTGGGATGCTTGCCTTGATAGTTGTTTACTATTTAGGAACGAGGATATAAAACTTGATAAATGCGTGATATGTAGTAAATCTGGATGGAAACAGGAGAATGATATGTCAAATAATAGAAAGGTTGGTGGTAAACGGGTGGCCACAAAGCAAATGAGGTATTTCCCTTTGAAACCGAGGTTACAAAGGCTTTTTATGTCATCCAAGATAGGAAAGCTTATGAGACGGCATGTAGAGGAGCGAGTTGATGATGTATGTTAAGGCATCATGTCGACTCCCATGCATGGAAAGATTTTGACCAGCAAAACACAGAATTTGTTAGTGACAGTCGTAGTGTACGGCTTGGTTTAGCAACCGATGGATTCAACCCATTCAGATCAATGAATATAGTTCATAACACTTGGCCTGTCATGTTGATTCCTTACAACTTACCACCATGTCAACTCTCGTGCATGAAAAAAATTTGACCAGTGAAACACATAATTTTCTAGTGATAGTCGCAGTGTACGACTTGGGTTAGCAATCGATGGATCCAACCCATTCAGATCAATGGATATAGTTCATATCACTTGGTCTGTCGTGTTGATTCCTTACAACTTACCACCATGGATGTAAAGGGACTGAAATCCCAAGATCCCATGATAGTGCATATGAATCGAATCAATCGTGGGGCGGGACAAGATCTATAGCATTCAAAAAATAGCACTGCTCCATTCCATCTAGACAGACGCAAGGGGCTTCAGACGGAAGCCATACAAACAAACCCAAACTTTTTTTGAGCCCCGAAAACTAAAACCCGGTACACCCATGTTAGGATTGTATACTAAAAATCATGAATTTTATTCGGATGAAAGCGTCGTCTATTGTTTCGACTTGCTGTGCTAGTACACTTTGTGTGTATTGAACAGAATCACATTGGGATAATTAATTTTATACTGACTATATAAATTAATTCACACCCAAGGTTATTATGAGTGCTTATACTCTTAATCCCGAAATAATTATTATTTACATATATTTAATATTCATTGTTTTAATTTATTAGATGGTGCGATCATTTATGGGTCTATAGTTCCGGTGAGTTGGATAGCGGTATTAATTATATGATGAATATTAATTATTGACGGAATTCATGTTCTGATTGTTCGAGATTGACGATACCCCCTTAAGGAAGCTTATAAGTTTTGACTGGACCAAACTCTGCAGGTGGATTTAGTTATCCGGTAGTCAAATAAGTTAAGCGGAAGGGCTTAAGAAATTTTAAAGATGCTAATTAAATTAAATTGTTATTAATTAAATTTAATTGGCGGGTATTGAAAATCTTAACGTGGGGAGATGGGTTAGGTATTTAATAACAGGAGTTCTATGCAATTAGGTCTTAAGATTATGGTTAGAAGTGCAGTTACAGTTCTTTAGTGGTATGAACTGTAATTTATTATTTTACGAAAATTATAAAAACCGCTGTAAGGTCTTCATAATTACATAAATCGTTGAGAGATTTGCATATTTGCAAAAACCGCTAGAAGGGTATCTGGGTCATACTAGAAGTTTATTTCATAATTCCTCCACATGTGAGACCCGGAACCTTTCCGTTTAGAGTTGTATAAATGTATTTGATGTGTTTCTTCCATTATGTGAAAGCCTTGATGCATGAGTTGTGCTCTATGATTGTTGAATAGCATGTTTAGGTGTATGTGCTATGCATGTGGGGTTCGGTTTCATAATTTTCAATACGGTCTTTCACAGCGACGGCCGCTCAAGCGGTGGCCTGTCCGCTCGAGCGGGCCTAGGGCAGTGTGTTGGGTCGGTGGAGACCGCTCGAGTGGTGTCGAGCGGGGGTTGAGCGAAGCATAACAGTAGGTTATGTCGGTAGGGATCGCTCGAGCGGTGACAGCCTGGCGCGACTTTTTATAAAGCCTAGCAGTCTAGGTTTTTTAGCCAAAAAAAATATCTTTTTTTAAGCTTATCTCTTTCTCCACCCTTTTCTCTACCTTCTCTTTAGCTTTCGGGGTGCCCGGGACTTGGCTTTTGAAGGACGATTAGTAGATCCTTGCTATCGGAGTTGAGGGCTTCGTATCCATCCAGAGGGATTCTCATTCTGACGCCGTTAAATTTTGAGACGTTGAGCTTTTAGCTCTCCGAGGTAGGATTCAAGACTAACCTGCGGTATAAGGGTGTTTTATACAATTATACGTGTTTTCACCAGGTAAGAAATACTTTAAAAGTCATATTTGTGTTTAAACCTTGTTTTTCCTGGTAAAAAGCATGATTTCTAGCTTTTCTTGGTTTATTACTGTAAATGGCGTGTGGATGGATGGTTTTCAAAGGGGTGTTCTTGAAAGCGATGGTTTTAGATGAAATATCTCAACATTTTATGTTTTGGAGGTTTGGAGCTAACCCTCGGGGTTGAGTCTCAGTTTGTGAACGTTTTGTTGAAAACGAAAAAAAACATTTTGAAAGTGTTTTTGGCTTGATCTCCATGTTGATGGATGGATCTGTGTGTTTTTAGCATGATCTTCATGTTGATGGATGGATCTTTGCTAGGTTTTGGAAATGGTTTTGGTTTTTATAAATGATTATCTAGATGTACTGGGATAGTGGGTATTGGCACGAGTTGCCCTCGGTGTAAGTTCGAAAACGTGCGCAGCGTAGGTGCTCTGTACCTTCGGGTTAGTCCCTGTAAATTGAGTAGTTGGGTGCTTGTACCCTCGGGTTTTGGGCCTGTAAATTGATTGGTTACGTTGTGGTACTCCATATAGAACCTGTGTGTATCTAACCGGTCCCATGATGTATGGGGATTAGATACTGGACATGGGTCTATCGTTGTTACCTCTGTTGTGTGACGGAGTCGGTACATAGGATCTAATTTTATCTTTCTCCTCGACTGTGGTTCGAGTGGAGCGAACTGATTTTATCTTTCTCCTCGGCTGTCGTCCGAGTGGAGCGAATAGATTTTATCCTTGTCCTCAACGGTGTGGCCTGAGTGGAGCAAACTGTTTTTATCCTGTTTTTCTCGGTTGTGCAATACGAGTGGAAAACCATGTTTTTATTACAGTTTTCTTTAACTGTTGCTTGCATTAGTTATAATGCTTGGTTTTGTCTTGTGGTTGAGTTAGCTCCCACCATATAATTGCATATCCTACTTTACAGCTTTGTAGTCTGTTTCTATTGGGTTTCGGCTCACGTATTGGGATTTCCTGTATAAAACATTTTTACAGGTGATGATATGCATGTTGACTTAGAGTAGATCCTGTGGTGCCCGTGATGACGGATAATGGAAGACCTTAGCAGTTTTCCTTTTTGGTTTGCCTGTTCCTGAAGGTCGATTTTGTACGCCATAAGGCGATATATTTATGCATGTGATACAGGATGTTTACTGTTTATGAGAGATGCATATTGGGTTTTCATTTAATTTCAACAGGTGAATTTGAATGTATGAAAACTTATTTTCATAAAACTGATGTTTGGTGAATTTTCACGTGACCCTGAATTTTGGGACGTGACAACTTGGTTTCAGAGCTCTGGGTTCGAATACCTAAGAGCCATGGGAAAAGGGTTTATCACCTGGTGAGGTTGATGATGTATGATTGCTTGCATGTGTATAAATAGTTTTATAACATGCTGTTAGCTTTTGAGCATATCTGTTGTGAATATGTGAGTATGGAGGTTGGGTCTTGGGATGGATTAGTCTTGCTTTTGGGCGTTTGGGTTAACAAATTTGGGAGCCAAGTTAGAGATGCATTTGGCCGACGTGTTTTTTAGTAGGGAACCCGAATAGGTTACCCAAATTGACGCGTCCGTCTTATTGATTCTCCTCGATATGTGAGACGTGTTTACATAACCTTAAGTAACTATGTGCTAGCATGCTTACGTGCATTATGTGTTTATGTTACGTAGTAACATGTTATGGGAAGCTTATTCTGTTATATTGCTTTCATATAGAATTATGTCCACACGGGGAGTGCGGGGACGGGGTCGTGGCCGAGGCCGTGCTTATGTTCAAGTCCCAGAGGAGGGAGACGTTCATGCCCCACAGGAACAGGTGGGCGGTGCTGACGTCATGTAGGAGATGCTTACTACCATGAGAGCTATGACTGAGGCATCCAAGGCTGGAGTGAGGGCTCTTGAGCCAAGAGCCTTTGTGGCTATGAGGGAGTTTCGGCGGTTGGATCCTCCGACCTTTTTTGGGGAGCCGGACCCTAGGGTTGCTACTGAGTGGTTAGAGGTGACTACAACTATCTTCGATACTCTGGATATCGAGGAGGATACCTTGCGTGTGCGGTTGGCGGTGTTCCAACTGCGGGAGGATACTAGAGAGTGGTGAAAGTTTGCCAAGACCACGGTGAATGACACGTGGGTCGTTTTCACTAGCGTCTTCTTGGAGAAGTATTTCCCGAGGTCTTTGAGAGATACTTACCAAGAGGAGTTCCTTTCCCTTGTTCAGGGGAATCTTTCTGTGGTCCAGTATGAGGCCAAGTTCGCGAGTTTGTCGCGATTTGCAGTGGAGATGGTATCTACAGAGGAGCTGCGCACCAGGAGGTCTGAGAGGGGCCTTCGACCTGCCATCAATGATAGGATTGTGGCTTTGGGTTTAGATGTGTATATCGTTGTGGTGGAAGCCGCTATCCGAGTAGAGAACTCGCTAGCAGAGAATCGCAGGGCTAGAGAGAGTGGGAGTCAGCTGGGCAGTAGAGATACACAGCTTCAGGAGTGCAGGAACAAGCGCCGGAGGTCGTCTGAACCTAGTTCTCATGTTGTTGGATCGTACCAGCCGCAGTCGTCCACACCTGCACCTTCAGTGGCCTCGACAGGAAGGCCAGAGCAGAGGGGGTTGATTTATTACCGATGTGGACAGCCGGGACATCGTTCAGTGGAGTGCCCGTAGAAGGGCCAGGTACAGAGTTCGGCATCTGTCCAGTCACAGTCGAGAGACCCACCTATATGTTTTGGGTGTGGTCAGTCTGGGCATATTCGCAGGCTCTGTCCCCGGGAAGGGAATGTTCAGAGTGTGACGGGAGCACCAGCTGCTCCATCGGCACAGAGACAGCAGACTTCTATGCAGCCTAGGGCCCAAACGTCTAGGTTTGCAGAGGGAGGCACTTCAGCACAATCTGTGAGGCAGCCGACGACTTAGGGTTGTGGTGGACAGACCAAACCACCGCAGGCCAGGGCTTATGTTCTTGCTGATCGCAGTGCTTCCAAAGCACTAGTGGTATCTGACGCTGCAGCTACTCCACCCATGATTAGAGGTACTCTTCTAGTCTTTAGATCATGGGCCAGTGTTCTCATCAACACAGGAGCATCACATTCATTTATATCATCTATTTTTGCATCTGCCTTGGGGTTAGAGATGGACTGGTTGGGTAGCACTTTGAGTGTAGAGACCCCATTCAGTGGGAGCGTAAGGCTGAGTCTTATTTGTAGATCCTGCATACTGGAGGTCACTGATCATTGTTTAGAGTTTGATTTTATCATTCTAGACATGACCACGTTTGATGTCATTCTAGGGATGGACTGGCTGACTACCTACTGTGCCTATATAGATTGTGAGCGACGGAGGGTGTCGATCTGTACGCCAGAGGGAGACTGCTTTTACTTTGTGGGTGATCGGGATGAGGGCTTGGTGTCTATGCTCGGTGTTGTTTGGGCTAGAGAAAACTTGGGTTTTCTCTTTTCTGCTCTCAGGTTGGAGGAACCAGTTGGGGTTTGAGGGGAGTTGCCCCCTGTGGTGCGTGACTATCCAGACGTCTTTCCTGACGATCTGTTTGAGTTACCACCGAGCTGTGATGTGGAGTTCTCCATTGATCTTGTTCCAGGAGCAGCTCCCATCTCTATGTCGTCTTACCGCTTTGCACCTGCTGAGTTGCGAGAACTCATGGTACAGTTACAGGAGTTGCTGGACAAGGGGTTTGTGAGGCCGAGTACATCATCGTGAGGAGCTCCAGCACTCTTCGCAAAGAAGAAAGATGGATCTTTAAGACTGTGTATAGATTACAGGAAGCTGAACCAGGTCACGGTGAAGAACAGGTATCCTATGCCTAGGATTGATGACCTGTTTGATCAGCTGAGGGGATCGCGCTACTTTTTGAAGATTGACTTGAGGTCAGGATATCATCAGCTCAGGATTAGGGACGAGGACATAGCGAAGACCGCCTTTCAGACTCGCTATGGTCACTACGAGTTTCTGGTCATGCCGTTCGGTTTGACGAACGCCCCTACGACATTTTTGGGTTTGATGAACCGTATCTTCCACCCTTATCTGGACAGCTTTGTGGTCGTGTTCGTAGATGACATTCTGGTTTATTCACCCACGAGGGAGATGCATGAGGAGCATTTGCATGTTGTCTTGCAGCTTCTGAGAGAACATCGCTTGTATGCAAAGTTCGAGAAGTGCGAGTTCTGGATGTCAGAGGTAAGATTCCTTGGGCACGTGGTGTCGAAGGATGGGGTATCAGTAGACTCGGCAAAGACTGACGCTGTGATGGATTGGCAGCGATCGAAGAACGTCTTTGAGATCCGCAGTTTTCTAGGTCTGGCAGGTTATTATCGGCGGTTCGTCAAGGACTTTTCTAGGTTGGCAGCACCGATGATGCGTCTGACGCGGAAGGGAGTTATGTTTTTGTGGAGCGAGTCCTGTGAGCCAGCTTTCCAGGAGCTGAAGAGGAGATTGACTACTGCGCCAGTGCTGATCATTCCAGAGAGAGATTTGGGGTATACGGTGTACTGATGCGTCACATGATGGGTTGGGCTGTGTTTTGATGCAGGGAGATAAGGTTGTAGCCTACGGCTTGCGACAGCTGAAGACACACGAGATGAACTACCCGACGCATGATCTGGAGTTGGCAGCCGTGGTCTTTGCTTTAAAGACATGGCGGCATTATCTATATGGTGAGCACTTCGAGGTCTTCTCTGATCACAAGAGCTTGAAATACTTGTTTTCACAGAAGGACTTGAATCTTTGCCAACGACGTTGGATGGAGCTACTGGGAGACTACGACTTTGATTTGCAGTACCACCTGGGAAAGGCAAACGCCGTAGCAGTTGCGCTCAGTAGGAGATCTCATGGCTTGTTAGCTTCTGTGGCTATGCGAGAATGGGGTATGCTTGGAGATGTTGGGGAGTTTGATCTGTGTCCCTGGGAGACAGGGACATGTATGACCTTATATTCAGTAGCTTCACAGCCCGCATTGGTTGCACGCGTGTTAGAGGTTCAGCGGACCGATCAGGAGGCTCAGATGATACGGTACCGCATTTCTAGTGGAAAAGACACAGCAGGATGGACGGTAGGCCCAGATCACAGTTTGAGGTTGACAGGGCGACTATTCGTGCCAGAGTCGTGCCGTGCCGAGGTTCTACATGAGTTTCATCATTCATGTCTTGTAGTGCATCCGGGAGGCACGAAGATGTATCATGACTTGCGTTGTCAGTTCTAGTGGACGAGAATGAAGAGGGACGTGATTCGATTCATTTCTCGATGCCTTACTTGTCAGGAAGTAAAGGTTGTGCTCCAGAGACCGGGAGAATATTACAGCCCTTGCCTGTATCTGAGTGGAAGTGGGAGCATATCACGATGGATTTTGTTTCGGGACTTCTTCAATCGCCGGCGGGACATGATGCTGTCTAGGTTGTGGTTGATAGGCTGACGAAGTCAGCACATTTTCTTCCCATTCGAGTGAGGGATTCAGTAGACAGACTGAGGAGGTTGTATGTTCGGGAGATAGTCTGACTACACAGAGTACCGGTGACTATTGTTTCTGATTGAGACCCGCGCTTTACATCGCGCTTTTGGCAGAGTCTTCAGATGGCTTTGGGAACGAGCTTGACTTTTAGTACAACTTTCCACCCACAGACCGATGGTCAGTCTGAGAGGACCATCTAGATTTTGGAGGACATGTTGAGAGCTTGCGTGCTTGACTTCCGGAGTTCTTGGGAGGATCAACTATCTTTGGCAGAGTTTGCATACAACAACAGCTATCAGTCCAGTATTAGGATGGCACCGTATGAGGCTCTGTATGATAGGCCGTGTAGATCACCAGTGTGTTGGATAGAGGTGGGTGAGATCACTATTTTGGGACCCGACCTAGTGCGGGAGACGACGGAGCAGATTGTCGTGATTCGTCAGCGTCTGGTGACAGCTCAGAGCCGCCAGAAGAGTTAAGCTGATCAGAGGAGGAGGCCGTTAGAGTTTGTTATGGAAGATCATGTGTTTTTGAAGGTCTCACCACGCAGAGGTTTTATGAGGTTTGGCCGCAGCGGGAAGCTATCACCGTGCTTTATTGGACCTTTTGAGATCCTGGAACTGATTGGCATGGTAGCATACCGCTTGGCCTTGCCACCTCAGTTAGCATCTGTGCACAACGTCTTTCACGTTTCTATGCTTCGGAGTTATGAGCCCGATCCTTCGCATGTGCTAGATTGGGCTGAGCTGCGAGTTGATGAGGACGTCACTTATGAGGAACGCCCTGTGAGGATTCTTGATACGAAAGAGCAGGAGTTACGGGGGAGAACGATTGCTCATGTTAAAGTTCAGTGGCTTCGTCACGGGATTGAGAAAGCGACTTGGGAGCTTGAGTCTGGGGTGCGTGCTAGATACCCAGATCTGTTTACCTCGTGACCTTGTAGAAAATTTCGGGGGCAAAATTCCTTAAATGGGGAGAGTTGTGAGACCCGGAACCTTTCCGTTTAGAGTTGTATATATATATTTGATGTGTTTCTTTCATTATGTGAAAGCCTTGATGCATAAGTTGTGCTCTATGATTGTTGAATAGCATGTTTAGGTGTATGTGCTATGCATGCGGGGTTCGATTTCATAATTTTCAATACGGTCTTTCATAGCGACGGTCGCTCGAGCGGTGGCCTGTCCACTCGAGCGGGCCTAGGGTAGTGTGTTGGGTCAGTGGAGACCACTCGAGCGGTGTCGAGCGGGGGTCGAGCGGAGCATAACAGTAGGTTATGTCGGTAGGGACCGCTTATGCGGTGGTCTGTCCGCTCGAGCGGTGACAGCCTTACGCAACTTTTTATAAAGCCTAGCAGCCTAGGTTTTTGAGCCGAAAAAAATATCTTTTTTTAAGCTTATCTCTTTCTCCACCCTTTTCTCTACCTTCTCTCTAGCTTTCGGGGTCCCCGGGGCTTGGTTTTTGAAGGACGGTTAGTAGATCCTTGCTATCGGGGTTGAGGGCTTCGTATCAATTCGGACGGATTCTCATTCTGACGCCGTTCAATTTTGAGACGTCGAGCTTTTAGCTCTCCGAGGTAGGATTCTAGACTATCATGCGGTATAAAGGTGTTTTATACAATTATACGTGTTTTCACCAGGTAGGAAATACTTTAGAAGTCATATTTGTGTTTAAATCTTGTTTTTCCCGGTAAAAAGCATGATTTCTAGCTTTTCTTGGTTTATTACTGTATATGGCGTGTGGATGGATGGTTTTCAAAGGGGTGTTCTTGAAAACGATGGTTTTAGATGAAATATCTCAACATTTTATGTTTTGGAGGTTTGGAGCTAACCCTCGGGGTTGAGTCTCTCAGTTTGTGAGCGTTTTGTTGAAAACGGAAAAAAACATTTTGAAAGTATTTTTGGCTTGATCTCTATGTTGATGGATGGATCTGTGTGTTTTTAGCTTGATCTCCATGTTGATGGATGGATCTTTGCTCGGTTTTGGAAATTGTTTTTGTTTTGATAAATGATTATCTAGATGTACCGGGATAGCGGGTATTGGCACGAGTTACCCTCGGTGTAAGTCTAAAAACGTGCGCAGCGTAGGTGCTCTGTACCTTCGGATTAGTCCCCGTAAATTGAGTGGCTGGGTGCTCTGTACCCTAAGGTTTTGGGCCTGTAAATTGAGTGGTTACGTTGTGGTACTCTGTATAGAACCTGTGTGTATCTAACCGGTCCCATGATGTGTGGGGATTAGATACTGGACATGGGTCTATCGTTGTTACCTCTGTCGTGTGACGGAGTCGGTACATAAGGTTTGATTTTATTTTTCTCCTCGGCTGTGGTCCGAGTGGAGTGAACTGATTTTATCTTTCTCCTCGGCTGTGGTCCGAGTGGAGCAAACTGATTTTATCCTTCTCCTCAGTGGTGTGGCCTGAGTGGAGCAAACTGTTTTTATCCTGTTTTCCTCGGTTGTGCGATACGAGTGGAAAACCATGTTTTTATTACAGTTTTCTTTAACTGTTGCTTGCATTAATTATAATGCTTGGTTTTGGCTTGTGGTTGAGTTAGCTCCCACCATATAATTGCATATCCTTCTTTACAGTTTTGTAGTCTGTTTCTATTAGGTTTCGGCTCACGTAGTGGGATTTCCTGTATAAAACCTTTTTACAAGTGATGATATGCATGCTGATCTAGAGTAGATCTTGTGGTGCCTGTGATGACGGATGATGGAAGACCTTAGCAGTTTTTGTTTTTGGTTTGCCTGTTCCTGAAGGCCGATTTTGTACGCTATAAGGCGATATATTTATGCATGTGATACAGGATGTTTACTATTTATGAGATATGCATATTGGGTTTACTTTTAATTTCAACATGTGGATTTGAATGTATGAAAACCTATTTTCATAAAACTGATGTTTGGTGGATTTTCACGTAACCCTGGATTTTGGGGCGTGACACCACAGGTCCCTACTGTAGCCTATAAATATGCGGGTAGGTTGAATCAAATTCATAAGTTATCTTTCAAAACTAATGTTGTCTAGGTTCTGCTGGTACCAGTTCTTGAAGGATTATAACCCACACTACGTTCAAGAATCGCATCGAAAATACAGTAGAGATTATGTTCGGAGCTTTAACTCGGAGAATCAAAGTTCGTAGTTGAAGAAATGATCGAAAGGTATTCATCTAAATTAACTGTGATGGCACGGGTTTTATTTTGATCGTTCGATATCAATTTTTTTTAATATGGAGCCTATTTATGTGATTGCCCATCCAGTTATTTTTTAATCGAAAAATCATATTCAAATCAATGATCTTGGCAGTTTGCCTCCAACAACTGGTATCAAATCCATTTTGATTATGTTTATGTTAATCGAGGGGCCAGGTAGATTTAGAACTGTGCAAATTTTATTTTGCAGGCGTTCTAATTTTAGTTTTATGATCGTCATTTTATTCATGTTTGATTGAATGTATGGATGATGATTATTATTTAATTTTTAATTACGAGGGTTGATCGTGATAGTTTTAGGATTATATTATGGATCACATGCCCAAAAGTAAAATTGTTCTAGAAGAATTGAGAAAAAATACTAGTAGAACGGAAGAAGAATCACAAGTCACTGGTATCACATTGCCTCGTCGTAGTGGGAGGATTATCGGAACAGGTACAGATCATGATCAGGGTGCTATCATTAACATACTTGACGAGCATGTGGGTAATGGTGCACAGGATTTAGATTCTGCATAGCGCGTTACTGCTAGTACACAGACGCAGGTAGTGCCTCATCGTAGTGGGAGGATTGTTCATCAACCTGATCGGTATATGTTCTTGGGAGAGTCTTTTGACAGGATCTCGATAGAACTAGATACCAAACCCTTTAACTACAAAGAAGTACTCCATGACAAAGATGCAGATCTTTGGCAAAAAGCTATGAATTCAGAGATAAAATCTATGTATTTCAGTCAGGTCTGGGAACTTATAGAACCACCTGAAGGGATAAAATCGATCAGATGTAAGTGGATCTACAAGAGGAAGAGAGGAGCAGACGAAAAGATTGAAACCTTCAAAGTTACGCTTGTTGTAAAAAGGTTCACTTAGAAAGAAGGGATCGATTATGAGGAAACATTTTTACCGATAGCCTGCTTAAGTTTATCCGAATTCTCTTATACATTGCAGCTCATTTTGGTTACAAAATTTGGTAAATGGATGTAAAGACAGCTTTCCTTAACGGAAGTCTTGACCAGTGTATCTATATGATACAACCAAGCAGTTTCATAGCAAAGGACTAGGAGCACATGTTGTGCAAGTTTAAGAGATCCATTTATGGACTTAAGTAGGCATCAAGGTATTAAATTACTCGGTTTGATCAAGCCATAAAATCTTATGAATTTGATCAAAGTCCAGATGAGTCTTTTGTGTACAAGAAGCGTGACAGAAGTGTGGTGGCCTTTCTAATACTTTATGTATATGATATTTTGCTCATCGAAAACGATGTAGGGGTGTTATCTCTAGTAAAAGTATGGTTATCTGGGCAGTTCAATATGAAGAACTTGGGAGAAGCCAGTCACATCCTTAGGATCAAACTTTTACAAGATCGGAAATAAAGGATGCTGGGCTTATCACAAGCAAAATATATCGATGATATTCTTGCTCGTTTTTGTATGCAGATTCCAAGAAATAATTTTTTCTTTTCAGGCATGGAATCACTCTATCTAAGGATCAGTGTCCTAAGACACTTGATGAGATAGAGAAGTTGAAGGCGGCTCCTTATGCTTTGGTAGTAGGAAGCCTAATGTATGCTATGCTTTGTACAAGACCCGTCATGTACTTTGTTGTTGGCATAGTTGGCAGATATCAGTCTAACCTAGGGCAGGAGCGTTGGACTGTGGTAAATAATATAATTAAGTACCTGAAAAGGACTAAGAATTATATGTTAGTTTACCAAGCAGATAGTCTAGTACCTTTGGGGTACACGGACTTGGACTTTTAGTCCGACAAAGATTCCCATAAGTCTACCTTAGATATGTGTTTACCTTGGGAGATGGAGCTATGAGTTGCAGGAGTATCATTCAGTCTTGCATTACTGATTCTACTGTGGAGGCCAAGTACGTGGCTGTTTCTGAAGTAGCCAAGGAGGTTGTTTGGCTCAAGACCTTCCTGTTGGATCTAGATGTGGTGCCTTCAGTTCAGTCGGTTATTACACTTTATTGCGACAATAACGAAGCAGTTGCAAACTTGAATGAGCTAAGAGTCCACAAGAAAGAAAAGCGCATTGAGCGTAAGTATCACTTGATACGAGAAATTGTACTGAGGGATGATGTTGATGTGACCAAGATTACATCAGAGGAAAATCTTGCAGATTCTTTTATAAAATGCCTACCGGCTAAGACTTTTGATAGTCATGTAGAGGGCATGGGAGTCAGATGCATGGCAGCATGATTTTAACTATAGGTGGGATATTGTCAGGGTTGTATACTAAAAACCATAGATTTTACTTGGTTTTAGTATTTAATTTTTTTATAATAAAATTATTTTTCATTTTATAAGAATTTTAATGAGCAATGAATGCAATATCAATTCTTTAATGTTATGCACGAATGTCCTTTATTCTATATAATATTTAAGCTGGTGTGTAGAGTACGGCTTGCATATAGAAGACCAGATTATAGGTTCTTGCGGAATATAAGTTTTTGTTCACAGTTTAGATAGAATTGGATAAACTATCGGGACGATTGTAACACAGAGTTTTAGTAGGCTTGTCATGGTTACGAGTAACAGATAATAGTATCATCTATTGTTCCGATTTGCTGTGCTAGTACACTTTGTGTGTATTGAACAGGACCACATTGGGGTAATTAATTTTATACTGATTATATAAATTAATTCACATCCCAAGGTTATTATGAATGCTTACATATATTTAATTATTATTTACATATATTTAATATTCGTTATTTTGGTTCATTAGAGGGTGCAATCTTTTATGGGTCTATAGACCCGGTGAGTTGGATAGCGGTATTAATTATATAGTGAATAATAATTATTGACAGAATTCACGTCCCGATTGATCTAGATTAACGATACCCCCTTAAGGAAGTTTATAAGTTTTTACCGGATCAAACTTTACAAGTGGATTTAATTATCCGGTAGTCAAATAAGTTAAGCGAAAGGGTTTAAGAAATTTTAAAGATGCCGATTAAATTAAATTATCAGTAATTAAATTTAATTAGCGGGTATCGAGAATCTTAGCACGAGGAGATGAGTTAAGCATTTAATAATAGGAGCTTTATGCAATTAGGTCTTGAGATTATGGTTAGAAGTGCAGTTACAGTTCTTTAGTGGTATGAACTGTAATTTAGTATTTTATGAAAATTGCAAAAACCGCTGCAAGGTCTTCATAATTACAGAAATCGCTGAGAGATTTGCATATTTGCAGAAATCGCTGGAAGGGTATCTGGGTCATACTAAAAGTTTATGTCATAATTACTCCACAAGTCCCTACTGTAGCATATAAATATACGGGTAGGTTGAACCAAATTCATAAGTTATCTTTCAAGACTAAGGTTGTCCAGATTCTGCCGGTACCAGTTCTCGAAGGATCGTAACCCACACTACGTTCAGAAATCGCATCAGAAATACAGTAGAGAGTATGTTTGGAGCTTCAACTCGGAGAATCAAAATTCGTAGTTGAAGAAACGATCGAAAGGTATTCATCTAAATTAACTGTGGTGGCACGGGTTTATTTTGATTGTTCGGCATCAAAAAATTTTAATCTAGAACCTATTTCGGCAACTGCCCGTCCAGTTATTTTTTAATCAAAAAATCGTATTTAAATCGATGATCTTGGGAGTTTGCCTCAAACAATCCACAAGGTAGAATAGGGATTATACTTGCCCGATTCCTCTGGTTTGATCACATTTCAGCACTTGAACTTTGAATCTGAAGATCAACACGACAAATGATCGGCAATCTTTTCTCCGCTTATATCTTCTGTTGTATTCCCAAACGCCAAAAACAAGAACAAAGTGTGGTCTCTAATCCTTTTTGTTCCCAACCTAGTTTGGCTACCACTCTTTTTCTCTAGTTCTCACAATCTGTGGAAACCTTAAAAGACTAAATAGTTTTTGTATTGGCGGCCAGAGTTATAACGACATATAAATAGGCTACAACAAGGACCTAAGAAGTAAATAAGACACGGGCTTCTAATGTAATTAGAAAAAGCTACTTTAACCCATAAGCAATTTATTAAAAACCTAAATTACAAATTATATCACTAAAGAATTGTAATTGTACTCCCGACCTCGAGCTGCTGTTATTAAATGCTTATTAATTTTTTCACGTTAAGATTATAGATATCGGATCTGAGCTGTTGTATAATTTGGAATCATATTGTATTCTAACCCAGTACAGAAAGGATAACCTTAATGAAAGGAAAGAAAATTGGGTATTGATGAACCTCGAAGTCATAATTGGAAGAAAAAAAGTATATTTTACGAATTGCCACGCTGGGAGCACAATCTCGTAAGGCACAATCTTGATGTGATACATATAGAAAAGAATGTATGCAATAATGCTTTGTGGACAATATTAGAAGTTGTGGGAAAACCCAAGGATAATGTGAATACTTGGCGTGATTTGCAAGAAATGAATATTAAAAAGCCATTACTTTTACAGTTAAGAGGGACCAATAAAGCTTATTTACCCCCTGCACAATTTGCTATGAGCAAGAATGAGAAAGACTTGTTCCTTAAATTCCTAAAAGAAGTAAGAGTGCCAAACGATTATGCATCTAACATCTCGATACGTATGCGCTTACAGGATAGAAGTATTTGGGGTCTTAAGATTCATGACAATGGTATTTTGATGCAACAACTTCTTCCTCTAGCTATATGAAAATCCTTATCTAAAAATGTAATTGAACCCCTGATTGAATTGAACAATTTCTTCAGTTAATTGTGCTCTAAAGTGAATCGTGAAATGGACTTTGGAATATATTTGAGATCATATTGCAGTAACACTTTGTCGTCTTCAGAAAATATTCCCACCACCCTTTTTCGACATAATGAAGCACTTGCCCATACATCTAGCTAATGAAGCATTGATTGCCGGTGCAGTTCAGTTCTGATGGATGTATCCAATTGAGAGGTTCCTTTTTACCTTGAAACAATATGTTTGTAATTGAGCCCATCTAGAGGGTTCAATGGCTAAAGGTTATTTGATGGAAGAATGCATGAATTTTTGTGCACAATATCTTCATGACGTGGAAACTAAAGTCAATCGATCTGTGAGGAACTCTAATGGTGGTGAGTACATAGGTCATCAAGTAGGTGAAAGCACCATTTTTTTATCTCATGATAACGAGATGATACAAACCCATCGATATGTCTTGTTCAATACAAGCTCAATAATTCCATTCACAAGGTAAGTTATATCACACACTCAATCCTATATAAAATTGTCGTCAAATTTATATTCAATTCTTCCATGTCTTTTAACTACATAGTAAGCATCTTGAAGTCATAAAGAGCAAAATGTCTCGCGCAGACGAACATCGGATTCAATCTGAGCATTTTGAAACGTTCCACATTTGGTTCGAGGAACATGTAACTATTTAATCATTTTCCATCTTCAAATGTATAAAAAATTTAAGTTTTAAATTATTATTTATTTTATTCACTCGTCCAAACTTTGCGTAGGACAAGTAATGCCACATTTCCTAAAGAAATCAATAGAATAGC
This sequence comes from Heliamphora ciliata, assembly GCA_032360265.1. Lineage (NCBI taxonomy): Eukaryota > Viridiplantae > Streptophyta > Magnoliopsida > Ericales > Sarraceniaceae > Heliamphora > Heliamphora ciliata. The sequence continues at coordinate 19,198 of JAUMHN010153141.1, forward strand.
AGATGGTCCTCATAATTTGGCAAAGAGGTTTAAAGGGTACGTAATCAATGGGTTTTGTTTTCGCGTGAAGGAGATGGATAACCTAAAAACAACTCAAAGTAGTGGTGTAGCTCTTAAAGGCAGATACTAAGAGTTATTCAAGTTAGAAAAAAAACAATCCTCGCATGAGTATAGTGTATTATTATGGACAATTAACTGACATTGTCAAAATTCGATACACCAACGCTATCAAATATTTGATGTTTAAGTGTGTTGGATCAATACCATCCAGGGGAAGAAAGAAGATACCTTCAAATTCACATTAGTCAACTTTAATCGTTTGTTGTATTGAAATGATTGTTTTACCAATGAACCTTTCATATTGGCATCTCAAGCAGAACAAGTTTGATATGTTCCAAATCCCTTAAATGTAGACTGGCAACTTGTCATGAAGATGTCTCAAAGAGGTATATTTGATATGAATTTGAATGATGATCCTCAAGCTGAACCGTATATGACCCCATGGAATGAAAAAATTTGTTGGGTGAGAGAAGGATCAGAAAGGGCAACAGTTGATGTTGAAATAGAAAAGTGCTTAAATTAATTGTAACCATTTTGTTTTATTGTCTCCAAATTAGAAAGTCAATTTTCATTTTATTTTATAGTTTCTTTTTTATCAATGCAATTTATGAACTGTTACATTTTTAATTAGAATATCCATATTACTATGTCGTTTATTAGAAGTTTCATTTCTATTCACATGTTAGATTAACCTTTTAGTATTGCAGGTTGACGTGAAAACTTAGGTTAGCAAGTCATGTTGCTTTATTCTTTTCTCGTTAATGCAATTAATGAATTGTTACATTTTTAATTAGAATATCCATATTGATATGTCGTTTATTAGAAGTTTCATTTCTATTCACATCTTAGATTAACCTTTTAGTATTGTAGGTTGATGTGAAAACTTATGTTAGCAAGTCATGTTGCTTCATTCTCTTCTCATCAATGCAATTATGAATTGTTACATTTTTAATTAGAATATCCATATTGATATGTCGTTTATTAGAGGTTTCATTTCTATTCACATTTCAAATTAACCTTTTAGTATTGCACTTTGATTTGAAAACTTATGTTCGCAAGTCAAAGTCATGTTACTTCATTCTTTTCTCATCAATGCAATTAATGAATTGTTACATTTTTAATTAAAACATCCATGTTGGTATGTTGTTTATTAGAAATTTCATTTCTATTCATATCTCAGATTAACCATCTAGTATTGCAGGTTGACGTAAAAACTTGTATTAGCATGTCATATTGCTTCATTTTTTAAATAGGATAGTCGTATTACAGGTTATAATGCCACAGAGAAAAGCGGGTCTTGCCCCTCTCACTATGAGAGGGAAATGTGTTTTGCGGACCTCTCAATTAAGTGACACTCACACATCTTCGTTGCCTTCCCCATCACAACCACCATTACAGCCACCTACCCAATCACAGTTGCCATTGCAAATGCCATTGATAGGCTCACCACGATCACGCTCGCATCACAACCATCACAGCCATCATCAGTCACTCCCTTACAACCATCATCGTCACAGCCTATTTTACCTTCATGTGAGTCAGATAAGTATGTACATTGTTATAATGTTACTTAGATTGTATTAATTTGAATATCTTTATCATTATCTTATTTATTATCTAGGTCCATCGACATCTAACTCAATTGGGAGCAAGCGTGGTGGAGGCGTTGCTAAAGGAATGAAAGATTAGGGTATTGCCACTAAAATAATGGAGTTTAATGACAATTCTCATCTAGTGGGAGATCGAGGGGCTTCATTGATGGGACAATTAAGCTAAATTGTATGCCACGGGAATAGAGTTTCGCTCACATATATGAGTTGGAATAGTGTGCATGAAGATATTAAAGAAGAAATTTGGAATGAGGTTAAGTTATAAATAATACTTGTTCATTATCATATTATTTATGTTGCTTTATAATTTTATAAACATCCTTTGTAGGATAACTTGGCCCTATGTTCTGAGGAGTTTAGGCCAGTTTGCAAGAAGGCTTGCTAGAATATGTGGAAGGACCATAAGAATAAGATAAAGAGGAGATACTAGAAACCTTACAACACAGATCCCGCTATAGCTTCTAAAGTCACAAAAAATATGGTGGCGGAACAATGGAAAGACCTTGTGGAGTATTGGGCAAGTGATGAGGCGTAGGTGATAGCTCATCGAAATTCAAAAAATTGGGAGCTTTGTGGTCCCACATAGGATTGGACAAACACAATTCTCCCAAATTTGAAAAGAGGTATTGATGTTCACATATGATACTACCTAACTTTTAATTCTAAATGTCATACTTTTTTCTAACTATTTTATTTTTTCTAATTTTAGATTGAACTCAAAGGAGAGAGCATGGACAAAATGAGTGCCTACCTTAAGACATGAAATCAAGATGACGTTAATGTTTAAGAAATCATAGTATGGTCCTAAGTGTCTACTTCACAATTAGTTATTTATTTTATGTTATTATATACTGATGTTTTGAAAATGTAGATGCAATATAATGAGTTACTCAATGAGGTGCTAGAGGAACTTCAAACAACTGAGGTTTGAGATCGTATATTCCATGAGGTCTTAGAAAAGGATGTGCATGGGTACTGTCGGACGTATGGGAGTGCAGTGCCTCGGAGCATGGGTACTGTCGGATGTATGAGGGTGCAGTGTCTTGGAGCATGGTATATAAACGGGACAGCAACCCATCTCAATGCATCGGAGATCTCTCTTCAAAGAATGAAGAGATCACTCGACTAGTGAAGGAGGGCATGAGAGAGGAGATTACTACTTAGATGAAGCAAATGAGGGCTCAAATTGATTTATTGGTGTCCTAAGGCATGGAAGGCTCTAAACAGGTGAAGTACAAAAACTTTAAATTTAACTTTTTATGTAATTTGATGTATTCACACCAGTAATTGTTCATGGGAGATGACACACACCATATCATAGGTTCCAAATGCATCTAGTGGGCACCAAATATTTAGGGAGTCCATAAAAGATGATATCCATGACAGTAATTAGTTAGGTTCTCCTCCACCACACCACCTTCTCCACAACCTATTAAGCAACATGTATTTCTTATATATAATACTTTAAATGTACACAATTACACACATGGCTGAGATTAGGAGTGATTCTATTGAAAACCCTTAGTAGACTTAAGAGGTTGAGGGTGAGCCTATTGAAAACCCAGATATATTGTATTTGTTGTATGGTTTGACAGTAGAGGTTACGAGTCACGTCCTAAAATTCAGGGTCACGTGAAAATCTACTAAATATCAGTTTTATGAAAATATAGGTTTTCAAACATTTAAATTCTCTTGTTGAAACTAATGAAAAACCCAACAAAGATATCTCTCGTAAATAAAAGACATACAGTTCCAACATGCGTACAGTATATCGCCTTATGGCGTACAAAACTTGCCTTCAGGAATAAGCATACCAAAAAGAAAAACTATAATAGTCTTCCGCCACCACGGGCACCACCAGAGCTACTCATGATCATCATCCACA
>JAUMHN010153249.1:0-22752 GCA_032360265.1 Heliamphora ciliata
ACAAATGTGTATATGTCAAAGACACTGATGAAGGTTATGTCATCCTGTGTCTCTACGTTGATGACATACTCATTGTGGAAAACAACGACAAGGTTATCCATTCCACTAAAGATATGTTGAATTCAAAATTTGACATGAAGGATATGGGTCTCGCTAATGTGATTCTGGGTATACAGATCACCAGAACATTGGACGGCTTTATGCTGTCTCAAACTCATTACGTTGATAAGATTTTGAGGAATTTCAACAATTCTGACACTAAAGTCGCCAGGACCCCGGTGGACATGAGTATCCATTTATCCAAGAATGGGAGAAATGTGTCTCCCAATTGGAATATTCTCAGATCATCGGAAGTCTAATATACTTGATGAGTTGTACAAGGCCTGACATAGCTTACTCAGTAAGTAGACTGAGCCGATACACGAGTAATCCAGGACATTATCACTGGAAAGCGATAGTCAGATTGCTACGCTATTTGAGATATACTCGTGATCTGGGACTGCACTACACTAGATATCCAGCAGTATTAGAAGGGTACTGTGATGTAGACTGGATATCGGACACGAAAGACTCAAAGTCTACAAGTGGATATGTATTTCTATTTGGTGGTGCAGCGGTATCTTAGAAATCTTCCAAATAGACGTGTATAGCACGTTCTACGATGAAATCAGAATTTATTACTTTAGATAAAGCAACTGAAGAAGCCGAACGACAACGACAATTTATTGAAGATGTTCCAAGATGGCCTAGACCTGTGCCAGCTATATGTATCCATTGCGATAGTCAATCGGCAATAGGAAGGGCACAGAGTCATATGTATAATGGTAAGTTTAGACATATACGTCGTAGACATAATACCATTAGAAAATTACTCTCAAGTGGGATTGTCACAATTGACAATGTAAAGTGAAAGGACAATATTGCGGATCTGCTAACCAAATGGTTAACCAGAGAGTTAGTTGAAAGAGCATCGATGGGAATGGGATTAAAACCTGTAACATAACAAAAGGTATCGTCAAGGAAAATCCAACCTAGCTGTTTGGAGATTCCAAGATTTAGGTTCAATGGGACAACCTAATTGCGTATAACTAGGGTAATCACCGTGGAGTTTGTGAACTCTTACTTATTCCTATGATGTAGCGGGGATTTAGAAGGTTAAGCATTAGCTTTTAATGACTTTTACTGGTGAGCCAGGCTGGTATAGAGAAATATCATTGGATAAAAGTCAACTATGTGAGTATAAAATGGGGCCGCTTCTTTGAGAATTTGACAAGGCAAAATTCTCGAGAAATTTACTTGCAGAACGAGGAAGAGCATTTCATGGCCAAAACGAACACAACCGTAAGAACGAAAACTTTGTTGTGAAAGTCGTTGTGTGAAGCCTATCGTCTCGGTTTACTGCGAAGGCAACACAGTTCAAGGCGGAACCGCTCACTTGTTTGCCGGTAAATCCGATAGGTTCTCACAAGGAAAGGTTCAAGGCTAACCGCTACCTATCCTATGCAGGAACTTTCAGTTGTCTATTTCTCTTGCAATCAGCTTTATAATCTAGGTTTGTTCTCCCGCCAATTTCATTCATGGGGGGATTGTCGGACAATAGTGAATTCAATTGGCGATTATACTAGAATTATTGGCGATTATACTAGAATTATTGGCCATTATTCTAGAATTGGATTATAAATTTAATTGGCAATTGAATTGGCCATTCAATTGGCAATTGAATTTCAGAATTCATTGGTATTAATTGGCAATTGATTTCTCTATTGTAACTCTCAATGAGAGAATTATATATAAGGACTTCTCATCTTCTCTAGTATTCTGCACAAAATCGAAACATTCTGCCAAGAAAGAAAGTTATTGTGTGAAGATACATTGTCGAGACCCCGCTTATTTTATTTATTATCAAGTGATTTTATTAATATGATTAGATTCGTGAAATTGGTTTATGATGATTAATCTTATAGGTAATATGGGGTTGGTGCGTGTTGATACCTGGGATATTAAATTATGATAAAATTCTAGGATGTCAATTTTTTTTTTATAATTTGAATTAATTAAAGGGAAATAAAGGAGTAATATGTGGTGGGTTTAATATTATCATTATATTGATATGTTAGCTCATGGCAAACCATCAGGAATTCTCGAGAAGCTCAAACTAAACAATAAAAAGTGGCTAAACACCCCCCAGCTAAGCGTTCTTCTTTTTTTCTACTTCTTCCCAATTTTTTTCTTCTTTCCTCGCCACGGATGGTTCTTCAATAATTCTATCCATGCTCCTCTCTCTACGAATCAGCTGATTTGTACTCAAAATTTGACAAAGCTTATTCGGATTCAAGCAACAAAAAAATCAAAACAAGAGGTAAGAAGAAAACCCCTGAGCCGTGACGCCGACATCTTTCTTCTTTGGCTTTGTTTATTTGTTTTTGGTTTTTTGGTTTTTTTTTTTTTTGTGAATTTTCAAGCTCCTAACTCTTCTTCTCTCAACAAAATTGTGAAATTTCTCATCTAATCGAGTGACACTGTTCGGCATCAACTTTAACACATAAGGACAGCTCATGGAACTATCGTGGGACAGAGATTAAAGCATGCCGAACCTTAGGGCTCGGGATTTTGAGGAAATTCAGAGGCATCAAAGCTATTGGAGGTAGGATTTTGACTAATTTTAGTGTCTTGATATGATTGTGTTGAATCACCTGACGATTTTATGAGAACCCTAATCTTTGTGAGCTTGATCAAGATCCTAGATAAATCATGACTCGCTGGATTTGAGTGTATGATACTAGTTACCACGGTGGAATTGGAACATAGCATAGCTAATTTAAACCGAGTGACTTAAAGATTAAAGAATTTAGTATCAAAATTTGTTAACCTAGACTTGAAATATGAGGGTAGTGGTTAGAACTAAGGTTGAAGACATGAGTTAGCGCAAGAGTGACGGTAATTTGAGAAGAACAAGAATCTCCTCAACTTGAAAGTTTAGATTTACTGGTAAGAAATGAAGGGATTTTTCTAACTAGTTAAAATACTGGTGACATTGAGAATTCTAATGAATTAATTGAACGTTGCGACTTATTGATTGATAATTAAAGGATCAAATCTAAAGTTTAATTAGTAAACTTGGTAGGTTTGGGGTGAAGTTCGGATCTTATTAAAATTAAACAAATTGGAATGATTAGTTTGGGTAAGTTGATATAAAAACTCAGTTTACGTTAACTAAACACCATGTTAAGCAATGTGCGAACTAAGTCTTGGAACTAAATGTAGAAATTAGAGATCGTCACATTTGATCATGATATAGTAATGTGAAATTAGAGCATGATATAGACTTGGAAGGCAGCTTCATTCACCAAACTCTAAAATTTGAAGAACTTAATTTGCATGCTTAGTTGGATTTCACGAATAAATGAAGAGATTGCACCAAATAAATGAAACTATTAAATTGAAAATTTTACGTTAAATGTATACTTTAATTGCGAACTTGGCGGATCATAGAACATTTTATTAAGTTCATGATTCAAGACTTGGAAGGTAGGCGTAAAGGGTTAATTTATTAAATTGGAACAACTGTGAAACTTATATGGTTGAATCAGAAAAGGGACGTAAATTAAAAGTTAGACAGCAAATTGTGAATCCACGGTCCAACTTGGGAAATTGTGGTTTCTAGTTGTATCCATATATGAAATTGGAAGAGTGGATGTCTAATTGATCAGAAATTCTAATTAGATGAAAATGAGGTTTGGGTTGAAGTAGAGGAATTAACTGGATATGCGTTTGATACATATCTTGTTGAAATCGGAAATGATTATATGTATAGGTGGAACTTAAGGATTTGAACCTCCCCTTTGTCATTAAAGCACAAGTTACTTAATTATGGAATCGAGTAAAGTGTTAACCCCATAAGATTTTATAATGATTGAAAACTTAAAGTGTAGGATTGGTTTAACTTCTTGAATTGTTGAAAGGTAATGGATAATGAACCACTGAAGTGTTAATGTGAATGATTACAAAAGGGAAAACAAAAAGAAGACGAATCGAAGTAAATTAATAAAAAGAAAACATGTTGGGTTATGTTTGGAAACTACCATCTTTAAACTGTAAAGGTGTGCTCACTTTATGGTTTGAAGGGTACAAGTAAAAATGTGAATTGGGAATGTATGTATAAGATAGATTGTGGGTAAATTCAATAAACCCTCACTTTTGAGAACTTACATTGCAGATACGATTCTTATGAGATGATTGTTTAATGAGTGGTACTGATTAGTAAATTGGGAACCTTGTGTTATTAGAGCTTATGATTTAATTGCAAAACCTGAAAAAAGCCTGAGATTTTTAGTTTGTGATATGTTTAAAAATTTTCATTTGTGCATTGTTTAATGACTGAATTAATAAAGAAATTTTGAGCTTTATGATGTTATTAAATAATGAGCATTAGTCAGGATTTACAATAAAAATGAAATGATTTGATAATACATGATGGTAAGAATGGATTGGGGAGATGAACTCCCGATGGTGATTTAATAATAATATGAATATGAGACTGTTGTAGGGAGATGGACTCCCGGTGGATTATTGAATACTGATATGATTAATTAAATATTAAACCGAGGATGATTGATGTGGATGTGATTAAGTTGGACTCGACTAGCTCCGCGGTGAAAGACTGAAAATTTGCGCAAGTAGGGTGCCCTACCTATCGGGTTAGTCCCCGAAAAGGTGTGCATGGGTTGTCTATCCGTCGGTGTTTCTCAGGAAAATCGAAAATGACGGTTGTCGTGGTGACTTATGGAGCTATCTATTACCCAAAGGCTTCGCGTAGCCTATTGGAAAAATATAGAGGGGTTTTTATAAGCTGCACCTGACGTCGGTTCAGTATTTTGATTAATGAAAAGAAAGTGAAATGTGAATTAAAAGAATTAATGAATGAGAACGAAAGTTAATGATTATATAATAAAGAAGATGTGAGTTAGTATTTTGTTACTGATTAAGGAGAATAAAAAAATAAGAAAATAGAAAGAGAAATGAACAGTTTTATAAAAGATGCAAGTCTAAAAGTTGAGTAATGAACCTAAGAATGGAAATGAAAATGTGATAAAAGGAAAATTTGAAAGAATGTAAGACGAAAGAAATAGAATAGAAGAAATAAGAAAATGACTCAGTATATCTTGTGGGTGAGCATGAAACTTCAATCAAAGGTGAACATAATAAAAAATGTGGTGAATGAATTAAAGAAGAAAGCGTAAAGATTAAGTAAACAATTGATGAAGAGATGACGAATAAAAAATGGGTTATAAACATGATTTAATTATAATTGCATTTTAGTATGCCATTAACACCTCACAAATTATGCATTGTACTATCTTTAGTTTTCATCCTACGAGCATCGGCTCAAGGTGTATATGCCTAATGTTTTTTAGGTTCTAATAAAAGGAGAAGGCACAGAAGCATTCTAAAGTTTGAAGAATGAAGGACGGGATCTTTACACATATATTTTTTTTATGATGGAGACACGTACTTTTGTATAGTGTAAAGACTTTTAATATATAACTCATGAAAATATACTTGGTTAGATGCATTTGCTTTGATGATTCACATTGTGAAGTTGTATGTAATTAGAAAATTTTTCTTTGGATGAATGTAATCTTTATAAGTAATATGGATGAGAGTTTATTAATAAGCTAGAGAATGGTATTCATTTTGTGGAGCGAAATTGTGGTTGTGAGTTGGAATCCAGGCGGTGCCTGAGTATATATTGTTGTTTGAGTTTAACAGGTAATACAAAAATTTGGATTAGTTCAAAAAATAGAGGAGACTCTGTCGAAATTTTTAAGAATTATATTTAGTTTATTTTGGAAACTTGGGATATGTGAAAACCTATAAGAAATTAACTTCAAGAGAATATTATTAAAGGAATTTTGGCTAAAGGAATAGGAGTTATCAAATGGGTATCACGCGCCTAAGAGTCGGGGGCGTGACATACTGAATACAAGAGGAGAGAGAAATAGAGACCAAATTACAACAGCAAGTTGTGAGAGAGAGAAAGACAGACGAGGTACGTTCGTAGCCGATCTTTGGCGGTGTTCCAATGATCGGGTCAACCGTTTTATCCTGGGAGAGTGACGCCAGTGGAAAACCTTCAACACCTTCGGTAGGCGGTGAATCATTTTTAAGAAAACTGCATTTGCAGGACGCAGTTTGCATATTATGTTCATGTTATTTTCTGCAATTTCGTTTATGTAAATTCTGTTTATTGTAATTGTTGAAAATTAATAAAGATGTATTTTCTGGACTACCGAGCATGTATCTTGTGGCGTGATATTTTTCCCAACAGGTTTCTCAAATGCATACAAATAAAAAAAATAGAGGTGAAAAGAGAACATTAAAATCAAATATTAAAAATACATAACCTAGGTATATAGAACGCCAAATAAAAAGAAAAATCCCATGTTTTACGACATGCAATTCTAACTAAATGATACATGGAATACTCCCACATGCAATTTTCATCAAAATTGATTAACTATCATGATTTGAACAAACTGGTAAAAATATGCTAGAAATTATTAAAACTATCTAAACATTAGTTGCTACAAAATAGGCTAAACTATTCTAAACAAAATTTTAAAGAAAATAACCAAAACATGCTTATTATCAAAACAAACACGGCTAGCATTAACATGATAAATTTTTAATAAAAGAAATAAGAAATATATGCAAGAACAATCCTATGTTAAAAGAAAGCTTACTAACAAAGAAATGAAAAAAAAGATTTTTATGCCAAAAGAAAAATTAAGAATTTTAATCAAAAGGAAAGGAGAACAAAATGACGGTTTATAAAATCGAATTAAATCAAAGATAAGAAGTTACAAAAGAGAAGGAAAAGAAACTAAAAATTAAGGAATTAAAAAAAATGCATTATTTGCAAAATAGACTAATAAATCTAAACTATGAACATTAAGCTAAAATGAAAGGTTAGGAAACACTATTAAACTAAGAAAATCTAATTATTTATATTTTATATATTTTTCTAAAAGATATTACAAGAAAAATGAAAGAAAAAAATGGACAAGTGAGTTTTAGTCATTATTATTAAAAGAGAAACCTATACTACATAAAAATTTTATGTAATTTTTGAAGTTAACAAAAGAAAAGAATAATACAATAGATGTTAAGAAAAGAAAATAAAGCTATAGAAGAAGAAAAGGAAAGCAAAAGAAATAGAACATTAAAAAGAAAAATAAAGTTACACTATGAGGAAAAGAAAATGAAGCAACATTACAAGAAAAAAATAAAATAAAATGCTAGAAAAGAAAATTACACTACTATTAAAGAAAAGAAAAAAAGAAGAATATGGAATGAACAAGGAAAATTATACTAATACTAGAAAGATAAAAAAAATTCATTACAACCATTTAACTCAAATGTGAATATAGTATTGGCAACTACGTACATTCACATAGTTGTAAGTGAATCATTATAACAATAAATAATATTAACTAGTTGCAATTGCTAAAATATGTTAGCACTAATTTGATGAATTAAAAAACTTAATGTAAGTAAATAAATAAATAAAACAAATAAAATAAGCTAAAACTTGAATTTGAAAACAAATGTAGCAACTATATAAGTAATGTAATAACGTAGTCAAAATGAAACGAATAAAATTAACCCGGTCACTCAAAAGAGGTAGAAAATAGAGTTAGAAGGACCGGAGATCCAAGCAAAGTACCTGAATCGCTAAAGAATCCTCGAGTCGTGGAATGGCAATGGGCAATTCGATCCTCGGGCGATGATCCAAGCTAAGGTTTTAGAACTTCGGTATCGGAGACTCCATTCTCGGTACTTCGGTAGGGTTTCGGCATCGGGGCTCGAAATTGCTCAGTGACTCGACAGAGCTTCACTCACTAAATCTCTCTCTAAAATTCTCTCCTCCAAACGTACTAGGCGGTACGATATTTATAGAATTCTTCTACTAATGAGATGCTGACACGTTCTGGGACATGCCGGGGTTTTTGGAGTTGGCGGTCGCCAGGTCTAGAGTTTGCGGCCGCCACTTTTGAAAAGGTTCCAGAAGCTTCTTATACCGGTCGCCACTATACAAGTTGGCGGTCGCCAGGTTGGAGTTGGTGGTCGTTGGGTATGGACATGGCAGTCGCCACAAAAAGGTGAAACTTCCAAGAGGTTCTATTGGCCGTTGCCACAATAGAGTTGGCGACCCCATGGTTCAATGTAGCGGTTCAATGGTGATTCCACTGGTTTGAAGGTTTTGATGATTACGTTCAAATACCGAGCTTAGATCATTTTCTGAGGATTGTACTGAGGTACCATTCTAGCTGTTTTCATCATCGAATTCATCTAAGATTAGGCGGGGTCAAATTGGAGTGTCAACAGTTGCCCCTCTTTGATATAACTTGCATAACAACGTGTGATGCAAGATATATCAAAGATCCAGAGACAACATCCATTTGATCGAGCCGTCAATCTTAAGCCACAAATACACAAGCATGCATATGATGTTGATCGTACACGAATTTCTATTGAGCTGCCTACGTACCCCTTTGCTAGGGATCATACCAAAACGTAGTTCATGGGGCAAAATGCAAGAATGCAAAATAGGCATAATCATGATGCATGACAGGTATAGTGTAATACAATGCGAGTCAGTTTAGGGTCATGAGGAGAACCGACGAGTCAGTTTAGGATCTTGAGGAGGACCGACGAGTCAGTTTAGGATCGTGAAGAGGATCGAAGAGTCAGTTTAGGGTCGTGAGGAGAACTGACAAGTTAGTTTAGGGTCGCGAGGAGGACTGACGAGTCACTTTAGGGTCATGAGGAAGAGCGACGAGTCAGTTTAAGGTCAGTTTAGGGTCATGAGGAGGACTAACGAGTCAATTTAGGATCATGAGGAGGTCCGACGAGTCAGTTTAGGGTCATGAGGATCGATGAGTCAGTTTAGGGTCATGAAGAGGACCAACGAGTCAGTTTAAGGTCATGAGGAGAACCGATAAATCAGTTTAAGATTATGAAGAGGACCGAAGAGTCAGTTTAGGGTCATGGGGAGGATCGAGAAGTCAGTTTAGGGTCATGAGGAGGACCGATGAGTTAGTTTAGGGTTATGAGGAGGATCGACGAGTTAGTTCAGGGTCATGAAGAGGAACGATAAGTCAGCTTAGGGTAATGAGGAGGACAGAGGAGTTAGTTTAGGGTCACGAGGAGGACTGAGGAGTCAGTTTAGGGTCATGAGGAGGACCGACGAGTTAGTTTAGTTTACCTGGAGAAAACCACGTATTGATAGTTCGAGTCAAGATCTGAAAACTCGAGATAAAACATAGGATAAAAATAATTAAAAGCCAAGTCATTGCTTAAAATTAAATTTCTTGGGAGAAAAGCTACGAATTAATAAGTTGAGTTAAGACCTAAAAATTCGGGACGGAAGCGGAAACTAAAAAGCCAAGTCACGACTTAAAGTAAAATTTATCGAGAGGAAAAGCTACAAATTAATAGGTCGAGTCAAGACCTTAAAACTCGGATGCCTAGCGCACCTGGGGTTAGGGTTCCTAATCCCTTAGGGCTTGGGGGTTCCTAGTCTTCTACTAGGATGTGCTGGGTTTTTCCTAGTCTTCTAGGGTTTAAGATGCCTAGTCTTCTAGGGCTTAAGAGATTTTTCTGGCCCACCGGGGCTTAGGGAACCTAAGGGTCATCTTATGAACCTAGAACTTAGACAATGCTTCGCATATGACTAAGATTTAGAAGAAGTTTGCCTGGCGCACCAGGGCTTATGGTGCCAAGTCTTCTAGGGTTGAGAGATTTTTCTGGCTCACCGGGGATTAGGGAACCTAAGGGTTATCTTACGAACCTAGAACTTAGACAACGCTTTGAATATGACTAGGATTTGAAAGAAGTTTGCCTGGCGCACCAGGACTTGGATCAACGAACCATTGCTAAGGGTTGCTACACAACTTTTAGGTTTCTATGGGGTCATGTTTTCTGCTTTGGTTTTGAAGACTTATGCCCCACTGTAGAGGCCATCATTCTTAATCTCGTCCCACGGAAGTTTATGCCAATACCTTCCATGTTCATCAAGCATCCTTGTGGTCTGACTGGCCAAGGTGTTTTTTTCTTCGTCCATGGGGATTCACTGGACACAGATTCTGCCTTACCAGTGTCCTTGGTGACTTCAACTTTTAGTTGCGACGCCGTTATGGTTTGTGCTTCTATCTGCTTGCCCAATACCTCCTCGTTTCTTATGACAATCGAGTTAGCACTATTCTGGTGGACATTGCTGAGCAAATAAGGAAAGGCAGGACTTCGTGCCCCTAGTTTTAGCTAAAACCCTGATTGGTCTAGTGCTATCTACTTGGGTGTAATCATGTCTTTTGTCGATAGTCTGCTGCTTCTCCAAGGTGAAACTCAAATCTCTCCTTTTCCGCTCTTCTCTCCTTTTGCTGATTTTTCCTTGGTTTTTACCGCTCTTCTCTCATTTTGTTGATTTCTCTCGGATTTTATCGCTATTCTCTCATTTTTCACTTTCTCTCTTTATTTTCCCACACATATCTCATTGTACTGATTTCTCTCAATTCTTACCTCTTTTATCTTTTCTCAGATCTGGCTGATAGAGAAGGTAAATCTTCTGCAGAAACTAACTCTGGATGGGCGCAATGCTTCTGCCATTGGTTCATCGTCCTTTTTACTCAATACGCACTACCGAGGTGGCTTGGAGGCAGTATCTTTCTTTGGTGACTGGAAGAGACATCACTTGACAGTGCTCCTAGTGGCGGATCCCCTTTTATGACTTTGACCATTATGGACCATCCATATGTCTTGTTGATTGGTTTACGGCTGTCCACTTTCTACTATCCACACCAGATCATGAGGCAGTTTGGTCGATGTCAGATCATATTCCACGGCGTATGGGGTCGTATTAATTCATCTTTTCTTCAGTCCCTATTTTTGGCGCGGTATCTAGAGGCTTGGCCATCCCGTTCATTGATGGAGATGCAGGAGCTGCCCCACACTGAGCTCCCCAGGGAGTACAAGGCGTGGTTGGTTTAGGATAAAGAGAGCAGAAACAAAGAAGATGGAGAAAAACAAGTAGCAAAGAGAAGGAAGATCTAAGAGATCTATTTTGCTTTTAGAATTTTGTAGCTTTCTTCATTATTTAAAGTTTGAGACTTGCGTGCCTGCCCTTTATTTCTAAAACCATGTGGTTGTAGCTGAAGTAATAAAAATCCCACGTTTATCTGAAAAAGGTTTCCAATTGTTTAAAGTTTTTCTTGCAATTGAACAACTTATTACCAAAACTCAAAAATAAATTTTCATTGATCATCACTCGGATTCAAAGATGGCTAAAACAAAGAAGGTGGCTGGACTTCTTACAAAAAGCTGCCTACGTATCTCAAAAAGTGGAATCAGGCCGTAACGTAGTTCGAACTCGGTTTGCTCTCTGGTATTAACGCTCTCTTTTTGTGATGCCCTACTTCTTGCCAAGGTCGCCCTTTTGGGTTTTCGGCCTTGCGGGCTGCTCTAGCTTTTGCCTGAGTTACCTTTTTGATTTTCAATTCTGCCAGCTTTTATTTTATCTTTATTTTTATCTCAAGGGTAGTTTTTTTTTTGAGCTGGTCTAAGTTGATTGGAGTGAAGAATGTATTACCGTCCAGGTCCATGATGATTACGGCACCACCAGTCATAATAGTCTTGATCAGATACGGCCCGGCCTAATTTGGCTTGAACTTTTTCCTTGGCTAAAAAATAGGAGCCTTGATTTCCTTAAGAACCAAGTCACCTTCTTTCAGGTCTCGGGTCTTGACTTTTTTTGTTGAACGCTTGAGCTTTCTTCTTTTGGCATCCTTGTATGTGATATAGGGTTTGTAGTCTTCTTTCATCGAATAAGAGAAGCACTTCCATCAAATTCTTCTGCCATTCTTCTACTGGTTGAGCCACGTTTTATACTTCTTGATTATTTCAAAGAATTTTTGCAACACTGTGATATGGTTGTCTCGATTTGTAGACTTCACAATCATATTGTCTACATACACTTCGACTTTCCTGTGTATCATGTCATGTAACAAGGTAGTTGCGGCCCTTTGATAGGTTGTCCCTGCATTTTTAGACGCCCCACGGCGTAATGAGTGTCATATCTTCTCTACCTTCGGGGTCCATTAAGATCTGATTGTACCCAGAGAAGCTATCTATAAATGATAAAAGAGCATCCCCCGCTGTGCTATCTACCAAGACGTCAATGTGTGGAAATGAAAAGTCATCCTTTGGACTAGCCTTGCTGAGATTCTGAAAATTTACACAGACATTGATGCATCCGTTCTTCTTCAAGACTGGCACAATGTTAGCCACCCACTTCAGATACTCGGTTACCATAAGGAATTAAGCGTTGATCTGCTTGGTGACTTCTTCTATGATCTTTAGTGCTCATTCTGGTCGTATTCTTCTCAATTTCTACTTGACCGGTTTGGCATCGGGATACAAGGGATATGGTATTGGATAATATCGGGATCAATTCCGGACATATCCTCGTATGATCATGCAAAAATATCTTTGGATTCTTTTAATAAAGTCATTAATTGTTCACGTTGAACTGAAAATAAATAAAAACCAATTTGGATAATTTGTGGGTTAATTTCATTACCCAAATTTATTGACAAATTTTTTTTTTCAATTATTAGTTGGGTACGCATTTCTTCTTCTCTTTTTATTAAAACTTTTAATTCTTCAGGGACATCCCCTTTGAATTCAAAATCATCAGAAAGAGTATAAAATAAAAGAAGCAAAGCAGAATAATCAAAACTTTCGTTTATTTCAATGATATCAAAGAGGGTAGGAATTACAAAATCGAAAGCAAAAGAAGAGGGTGCACAAACAAACGTGCCCTCGAACTCGATATCCAACTGATCTGAACAAAGTAAAAACTTACAAGACTCCAACTTGACTTGGGACTTGAATCAGGAAAATTGCAAGAATTTAAAACCAGCCATGACATTCGGTGCAGATGGAGATATAATGACCTTATTGTCAATGAGATCTTGAATGTCATGGCGGAATTTCAGACAGTTGTTGGTTGGGTGTCCCCTTGGCTCTGATGGTATGAGCAATATTGGGTGGGATCGTAGCGTAGCAGTAAAGGGTTAGGAGGCGGCATTGGATCAAGAAGTTTTATCAGCACTTTTTGGACAAGTCGATTCAAGGCCGTGATCAGAGAGAAATTAAGGGGAGTGAAAACTCTCCTTGGCATTTTCAGCTGCGATGAATGGTTATTTTTAGGAGGAGGTGTTGAAGGTGAAGAATTTGGTCGATCTAATTGGAGGTTTAGGAAATTCACCTCGTTAGAGCGAGATGCAGGGTTAGTGGAAGAGGTGTGATGGTTTTGGTTGTTGGATGGGTAAGGTCTTCTCGGCTTCTGGTTTGGCTTGGCCTCATCGATATTATCAGACTAGATTGCATCTTCTATCTGAACCCCAGCATCAAACAACTGCTCGCATGTGGAGAGCGGCTGCGTGATCAAACAACGCTTCAGAGGAGATTGGAGATTTTGACTACAATCCTCACCTATTCCTTTTCTGTTGGACAGTTCGTCATTTTAGCTGCCTTTTTTCTCCACCTAGTCAGAAAGTCCACAAACGACTCTCTGCTCTCTTGACGAGTGGTCTAAAGCTCCCAAGCGGTCACGTCCAGTTGGACATTGTAACTGTGTTAGCCGACAAATGTCGTAGCTATGTCTTCCCAGGTTCTAGTCTTTGCAACATCTAGGGAGAGAAATCATTTTTGAGCTGCCCTACAAAGCAATCGGTGGAATAATTGAGCCTTGAGCTGATCGTCAATCCCCATGGAGTAGAGAGTTCCAACATACATCCTTAGATGAATACGGGGGTCTGCGGTGCCGTCAAACTTTTTCATCTCTGGCATCTTTAACTTTTTCGGTAATTTGGCATTTGGAAATAGACATAAACTGCCTACATCCAGCATGTATTGTTCCACACCTTTGGCCTTTCTCAACGCCTTCTCTATTCGATCAATCTTCTCCGCTAACGCGGATTCCCTTGACTGGGCTGTCATCTCTTCTTCCACCGGGATATGTCGGGAAACCCGGGGTGGTGCAGCGACTTGTGGTGCCTCCTGTCCTTAATTATCATCCCAGAAGTCTTTGCCGTTTTCATTTTTATCCTCCGACTGTCCATTCACACAGCGAATACGGGCCTGAATTGCCTGGATCTGCGCCTGACATTGGTTTTGAGCTTGGATTTGCTGCTCCACAGCTCTCTGTATCTCAGTAATAGCTCTCATTAGACTGTCAAGTTAACTTCATTCTCCGCCATTTTTGATGATTCAGCTGGTTGTTCAGATATTTTGTAGAGTTTTCCTGTCACTGATCTAGCCCAGACACGTGTCGACTGTAATTTTCCTGGCTCAATGATCAAAACCCGAAGAAAATCTGGATCCCAAAAATAGAATAACAAGTATCAGACACTTCACGGACAAGAATTCCAGATGAAAGGTAGCAAACACCTCATATACCAAAATGGCTGACCATAAACAGATAATCACTGAAAGTGAAGCAATGCCCCTGCTGGGCCCATACCGGCGGTATAACAACTAAAATTCTGAAAACCCAAGATGATAGCTAAGGAGAAAGATCAACCAAACTCTAAGGGGAAGGTTTGTCCGAAGAAACTACGTGAAGAAATGGGCAGCACTCCTGCAAGGCAACAGAACTAAGCCAAAGGGATCGATTTGACCTAAAATTCTAGGGAAAAGCATAACAGAACTAGCTCACATAGGTTGAAAAAGGATTTGAAGAGAGCGAGCTTAAACAAAAATGGGGGTATAGAACTAACAACCCGGAAAGAACTCGAAAGAGAGAGAAACTATCCTAGAGATTTCAAAACCGAACACAGGTACAATCCCGAGAAGAAAACTACGGCGTAAAAATTAAACGAGGCGAACACCAAAGCCCGGGTAAGAACCCGAAGGCGAAAAGCTAACCTAATCAAAGGATAACGAAAAACCTAGGCTGAACCCAGGAAATGAACTGGCTTAAGCCCAAACAAACAATCCTAACAATACGTAATCAAAACATACAATTAAGAAAACACATAATCTTACTAGGGTTAGTAGCACCTAATGGGGGGGTCTAAGCTACTTATATGCAAAAGGTCGATTTTAGTCAATCGAACATGGTACCTTCTGCATAGAGCCGGGTGTATACCTTTCATGCAAAACATGGTCAAATAATATGTCCGAACTCTTTTATTGCACCTATATTAGCGTACAATCAATAAGGGTTGCCCGCCTTCCCAACAATCCCCGAAACGGATGAACGTTCCGGCTATCAAGTCGACCAGGCAAGGGGATTTGAAGAACAATGCACATACATGCGAAAATACAATTGAGAAATACATATTAAGAACTGATGATGTTTTCAAGTCAAGCCCTCTTATTTGATTTTACAAATCAGTCCCCAGCGAAGTTGCTGGGAAATACTGTGACGCCGAGATTTTGGGGTTGTTTTGGAAAACGTTTCAAAAATAAAAAAATTCAAAAATATTTGAAAAATAATATATTAATACCTTGAAAATCAAATTTTAAAAAACTCATTTTTGTTGAAAATAAAGTCGCCACTTAGTTTTTGAGAAAAACTAAGAAAAACAAAAATGTCTACTGATCTTTAAAACGTTTAACCAGAGAAAAAGAGTTCGGGGGTTAAGGTACGAATTGGAAAAGTTATTAAGCAACTAATACTAGAAAGATAAAACAAAATTCATTACAACCATTTAACTCAAATGTGAATGTAGTATTGGCACCTACATTCACATAGATGTAAGTGCATCATTTTAACAATTAACAACATTAACTAGTTACAATTGCTAAAATATGTTAGCACTAATTTGATGAATTAAAAAACTTAATGTAAGTAAATAAATAAATAAAACAAGTAAAATAAGCTAAAACTTGAATTTGAATACAAATGTAGCAACTATATAAGTAATGCAATAACGTAGTCAAAATGAAACGAATCAAATTAACCCGGTCACTCCAAAAAGATAGAAAATGGAGTTAGAAGGACCGGGGATCCAAGCAAAGTATCTGGATCGCTAAATAATCCTCGAATCGTGGAATGGCAATAGGCAATTCGATCCTCGGGCGATGATCCAAGCTAAGGTTTCAGAACTTTGGTATCGGAGACTTGACTCTCGGTACTTCGGTAGGATTTTGGCGTCGGGGCTCGAAATTGCTTTGCGACTCGGCAGAGCTTCTCTCATTAAATCTCTCTCTAAAATTCTCTCCTCCAAACGTACCAGGGGTACAATATTTATAGAATTATTCAACCAATGAGATGCTGACACGTTCTGGGACACGTCAGGATTTTTGGAGTTGGCGGTTGCCAGTTTTGAAAAGGTTCTAGAAGCTTCTTATAGCGGTCGCTACTATGCAAGTTGGCGGTCACCAGGTTGGAGTTGGCCGTCACCAGGTATGAACATGCCTGTCGCCACAAAAAGGTGAAGCTTCTAAGAGGTTCTATTGGCGGTCGCCACAATGGAGTTGGCGACCCCATTGTTCAATGTAGCGGTTCAATGATGATTCCACTCGTTTGAAGGTTTTGATAATTAGGTTCAAATACCGAGTTTGGATCATTTTTTGAGAATCGTACTGAGACACCATTCCAGCTGTTTTCATCATCGGATTCATCTAAGATTAGACGGGGTCAAATTGGGGTGTCTACATCACCTTATACATGTTTTGACCCTACATCAATTTTTCGAGACCATATTCATTCCCAAGTCGAGTTTGAGGTATCATTCATGCATTGAGGATCCTCGGCGTACATTTGGCATGTGGATCCTTACTCGTGTGATTTGAGGAGACACTCATAGGCGGATGAGCATTTTAGGTACCCGTAGATTGTCGTAACACCTCTTAAAATCCCTCTCTCTTTCTCTCACTTGTGATTGTTGTGACTAGGGTTTCTTATTAATTATTCTTTCCTTTTTCTTTTATTTCCATATTTGCATGTTTGCTGATAACGGTTGGTTAAATGTTGGATATAAAATGTTTAAAATAAAAAAATGTGTTAATGTATGATCTTATGAAAATTAGCATGTTGATAATATCCATTTCATTCTATGTTCTCTTTTTTTTTTTTATATATTTTCAATCAATTCATAAATTGTACATTGAGAAAACGTGTACTTGCTTGTTTATAATGGCCGCAACCTCAGGTTGCCATGGTCGCAATAAAATATCTTTTGTTTGTAATGGCCGTGACGTCTAGTTACTATGGCCGTGATGTTTATTTTATATTTTATGATGGTCGTAACCTCTGTTTCTTAAAATCGATTGTTTTGTTTTCTTCTTGTTCATTATAATACTAAGTGCGCTCTCCTGTAACTTTTGTGATTGCAGATAATAGATTTCGCTAGAAGTTAGTCCACCACTGTCAACGTCTAGGTTATGAGCTTGACCTTTAAATATAGTTTTTGTTTTGTAGTATGATATTGTAATTATAAGACTTCCCATATTTTGTGGGTTCAAGTATGACGTATAGTGTATCCCCATTTTAGAAGTATGGGGTAGAGTATTGCTTATGTTTAACCAGTATCAATAAAAAGAATGTTTTTGTTCGAATCTGTATGAGTGTTCATAATCTTGACTGTTTCAAGTCTTATTGTTTTGAGGCTACTACAACGTGGCGGGTTCATGCCTCCTCTGTCTAGGTTGAGTGTCTTGCGGGAGCGGGATGTGGCAGGTACGATATCACACTTGGGAATTAGTGATCCGTTGAAATCCCAGCTCTTCCAACACCCATTGTTGAGAGTTGCTCAGAAATGATTTTTGTCATTAGATGTTGCTAAGATGAGAATATGGGAAGAAATTACTACTGCAATTGTAAACCAATATAATTATAACATTCAGCTTAATGTCATGACTTGGGAACTTGAGACCACCAGGCAGGACTCTAAAGAGTCTTTGTTGAGTTCTTGACTCGTTGGAGAGCCAAAGCAGCTAACATGACCAATCGACCCACTGAGAAGGAGCAAGTGAAAGTAGTAGTGAAGAATTTGCAACTGCAATTATGAAAATCTCTCATTATGCAACCACTCACGGCATTTGAGGAAATTCTTGATGCTGGGATACAGATAGAGAATGTACTACAATAAGGGGATATTGAGAAAGGAGAACTGAGTTAGAGGACAAGAAAACCATATGCCAACAATCTAATCTAGTTAATTATTCTATAAACCTTGTGAGTTTAACCTATGATGTGAACCGCTTGAACCCAAATTCAAACCAACCCGATTTATCTCCCCAATCCACCTTCCAAAATTAGTCATGAGCCCAAAATGAACCTTTACCCCTTTGACTGTGCCGTTATCCATCATAGTGAGACGTTTGATCAAAAAAGGCTTATTGAAACCTTTGGAGCCGACTTTGCCTCCAGACCCTTTACCACCCAGGTATAATCCTACTTAGTATTGTGCTTTTCATCAGGGGTATGGTCATTTAACCAACATTTGCATGAGGCTCAGGCATAAAATTCAGGACCAGATTGACAACAAGGTGATTCCTCCACCTACTGCATCCCATAAGCCAAATGTAACCACAAACTCGATACCAAACCATTCATCTTAGCAGAATGTTAATGCCACTAAAGAAGAGGCCATAATTTTTAATCCAACTGAGTTCATAGTTATAGCAACCAAATCGAAGGTTGTGGTTAAAATACCTATTTCTCTTAACGTCTCGTTGATTAATAAATTTGTTGACAAACTCCTGGAAAATGGATTTGAAGACTCCCCCATTTTCATTATCTATGAAGAAGATGACATTGTTCCTTTTTTTGATAGCAATGACGATGATGATGAAGAGGTCAGGTATCTTCGGTAAGAACTGGAAAGTTTTGAGACTCTTGATGCATTAGAGATGAAAGAATAGAAATGAAATGGTATGATTCAACGACGCCAAGTGATAACATGGCATGGTATAGCGAAGCCAAGACAAGTTCAAGGTTTAAGATAGAGACGCCAGTAATAGAAGGATCATCAAAAGGAAAAGGGATTGGAGGCAGTGAAAGTAAGCAATTAAAGAGTGCACCGACTTACAGAGAATGAGTTATAAAAGAGGAAAGTCAAAAGAAGAAAGAAGGAAATTCTACCTCAAGTAAACTCTTTATAGGCGATGAGCTTTGTGCCCAAACAACCGGCGTTGTGCTCTCTTGATGATGATGACAAACATTCCCCTCCTCTTGATTTTGAAAGTGCTTTGGATGGCATTACACTTTCTCATCTTTTCAAGGAGGAGATCTACGTTGGCAAAATTGAATCTTACAGACTAGCTTAACAATTGATGTATATTGGAGAAGATCTCTGGGGAGTTGAAAAAATAGGCGACACATGAAAATTTGAGATAATACAGGAAGAAGAAATTCGAAAGGGAGAGAAAGTGGAATACTTTTGGGCATTTCGAAGAGAAGAATACTCGGTAATAGAAATCAAGCTAACAACCAATTAGTAGGAAGGATTATAGAAGCCAAAAGAGCAAATGAAGCATTTGACAAGGAGCGGAAGACATTTTAAACCTACAAAGTTGGAAAAGGGATAGACGAGTAAAGAAATGGAGGAACCAAGGAAATAAGGAGAGAAAAAGAATTGTGAAGACGAAGATGTTGTGCTAAAAAAGTTAAGGAAAACACAAGCAAATGTTTGTTGTCTAGGGATTGTTGGTAGTGTCTCCTAAGCACCGACAGGTCGTGCTGAAAGCTTTGAACAGAGTGAATGTACCAACCAACGTCACTTCCAAGCAGCTAGTTAGGATGATAGTGCCAGAAAAGCAGCCGAGTATAATTGTCTTCGGTGATAAGGATCTCCCGCCCGAGGGACCTTCCCATAACAAACCGCTTCACCTGGCAGTCATGTTTTTGGGGAAATAAGTGTCTGTTTCATTGGTAGACATTGGTTTAGCGTTTAACTTATGTCCACTACAAGCAGCCTATTGTTTGGGATTGAAGAATCAAGACTTCACACTGAGTGCACAATGAATGTGAGCTTATGATAATACCCGAAGAAATGTCTTGGGTTTGGTAACCATTGCTGTGACATTCTGACCGTTGGAAAGCGGGATCAAATTCCTTGTTCTCGATATACCGTCCTCATTTAGTGTGTTGCTAGGGAAGCTGTGGTTGCCCGATCCAACTGTAAGAGCAGTTCCATTGACCATGCATCAGAAAATCAAATTGATAAAAGACGGAGCAACCCTCACTATTCTTGGCAAAACTGGTATTTCGTCCCCCATTAATGATTACACTTAACTCCTGGAAATTCAACATGGGGACGGTTGTCCAAGTGCTGATGAACGAAGAAAATAATTGTGTAAACTCGAAGGTGATAGCAATGATAAAAGAAATGTCTTTTTTTTTCAGGGATGGGGCTTGGCAAGAATATACAAGGAACCATGCAGCCGATCCCTATCAGTCACAACTTCCAAGCATTTAGATTCGGGTATAAGCCAGAATTGTAAGAAATAGATAAAAAAAAGATTGGTAAATATAGGCCAACCTTGAACGAACGCTTCCTTAAGAAACGAGATGATTTCCCTTACTACAGATTACTGGAGCCTTGGATTGAGGAGGAGACTAATTAGAATTTTCGAGGGCTAAAAATTTTCTTTAACCATCAGTTATCTGGCAGTGAAAAGAGAAGGAAGTTTGTGAAGTAGGGTTCACCGATATGATAAAAATATATTGGGCGGACTGCATGGATTAAAATGATATGGGTTCTTTCTTAAATGAAGAGATGACTTAAATGCATATAGGCAGTGATAAAGACAAAGTTGTGATGATGATGGATGTTGACAAGCCTATGGATTGCACTGGATTCATTGTAGATGCTGCCGATAAGGTCCAGAAGAATTAGTTATTTGAGTCTAATCTTATATAATATGTTGGCAGTAAGTTAGAGCCGAAGTTTGATAAGTCTAATTATGTACGAATCTGTAAACAAGTTCTATAATGTCGAGTGTGTCGGGAATGCACCCGTCGGCATCCTTGGTTCTTCGTTTTACTTTAAGTTTGAGTCTCAAATTGTAACCCTTTTTAACGTTAACGAAATAAATTTGAATTTTTTTTACTTTGTTGTGCCTTAAATATCTTGCATGGATTCTGTAATATCTGGCCACTAAATAGAGAGGGAGATAAATAATAAATAATTAATAATTAATAAAAAACTAAAAATGCAATTCCTAACAAAATCGTATAATTAATTTTAAAATCGAAGCCCAAAATCAAAATCTTACAAAATATCAACAACCATAATTTTTGAGAATTGTCGTAGTAATTCTACCTACACGATAATTCATAAAATAATATTAAAAATTTATACGAAATTTTCAAAAAAAATTCAAAAACAAAATTATATATCAAAAAGTTCACACGGTAGGAATTACATCAAAATTGGCTACATAACCCAATTTGCGTGGCCAAATGTGGCCACCTATCCCCTTAAAATTCCTATATATACGCCTTGTCAGCCCCCATCTCGTACAAGCAAACCCAACGAAGCAAAAGAAAATAAATTGAAGAAGGAATTGAAGGTGCAAGAAGAAGAAACGGGCGAGGAATAAGGAGGAGGCAGTGGGGCTGCCTCTACCTACCGCGCCACCCGTCGCCAACCAGGCCACCACGTTGCCACCGTGCCACCACCTGCTGCCACCGACGTCACCGGCCACCGCCACCACCGCCGGTGAGCCTCTCTCCCTCCTCCTCTCTCGATTTCTCTCTCTCTCTCTCTCTCTCTCTCTCTCTCTCTCTCTCCTTTCTCAACCACTGAAAACCCACTGCCATTCCACCACCAACCACTAAAACCACCACCATTCCACCACCAACCACGAAAACCACCACCATTCCACCATCACACCACCGAAACTGCCACCGTGAACCACTTTGCACAGCCACCACCTCTCTCTCCTCTCTTTCTTCCTCTCTCGGCTGCTTTCTCTCTTTCACTACCAACACCACCACCATGCACACTGCTAGCCACCTCCTAGTACCATACCATACCTTTCTCACCACCATGCACTACCACCAACTCAAACCGCTACCAGTGCGAACAACAACCACCATCACCGCAACCATCTACCACCACGAACCACCACGTCACCGCCACCTACCGCCTTCTCAGCCACCTAAGCGTCACCACAGTACACCTATGACCAACCATAGCCACCGAGAACCACCCCTAAACCACCGGCCAAGTAATCCTTTTCTTCAAAAAAATCTTGAAAAAACAGTCCACTGAGCCATCTTCAGCAACCTAACGCTGTCACCGCAGACCACCGAACCTGCCACCAATTATATGTCTAAGACGGGTGAGGGGATGGTGTTGCGCGCTAGAACGGCGTCGTTTGGCTTAAATGGGGCTGGGGTTGGAAAGCCAAAAATGACGTCGTTTTTGGCTTTGGCTAAATCACTCTCGCGCGGCTGAGCGAAGGAAATGGTGCTCACTGATTTGGCGCCAAAACAGAGATTAGATTCGGGGTTTATCATTTTCAATCCAGAAGCTGCGCCACCACCGTCGAGCCACCGAACAACCACCGCCTGTCCACCGCTCAACCAGCGTCGGCGCCTTTCACTGCGCCTATCCACCGTTCAACCATTGCCCAGCCGTTCGTCGTCGTCCACCGTCAAGCCACCGTCCACCGTTCCCTCCTTTGCTTTCTGTTTGTGCTTCTTTTACCCTTCTTTATGTTTGTTTTTTG
>JAUMHN010153359.1:0-22751 GCA_032360265.1 Heliamphora ciliata
ACCTGTATAATCTGTCAGAACCTATGACCCGATCTTCCGTGCAGCATGCACCGAGTCAAATACTGGACAAAATATACGAACTATGCATTTATTAATCACAAATATAAATATGAAACCACAAATGTAAAAACATCTCAAATGTTTCTCATTAATATGCCAAGGATCAAGAATAAAAAAAACTAAAAAGTTTGGCTTTTCAGTATACATTCCTAACAGTATATATCCAAATATTTAATAATTTTAAAAAAGTAAGACTTAATAGAATATTCAAAAAGTAATTAGGGCATAATGGAATACAAGTCCCTTAAATGGGACTTCTAATTAATTTTTCTTTTTTTTTTTCTAATTTGTCTGTATTTTGTGTTATCACCAAGAAAAGATGATATTCAAATTATCGAATCATTGGTAAAATATCAGTTTATTCAATCAGTTTAAATATAGTTAAATATATTACTCTTTTAGTGTCAATTTATTTAACAATAAATTAACAATCTGTAATATTATGTGAGAATTGTCATTTTTTTAGTAAATGTTGTAAATAATATTTTTATCACCATTTCATAATTAAGATAGTTTCGAAATGATTGCTGATAGCATTAAGAATTTTGCAATATTTTAGGATTTTGTTAA
Organism: Heliamphora ciliata; assembly: GCA_032360265.1. Classification (NCBI taxonomy): domain Eukaryota; kingdom Viridiplantae; phylum Streptophyta; class Magnoliopsida; order Ericales; family Sarraceniaceae; genus Heliamphora; species Heliamphora ciliata. The sequence continues at coordinate 631 of JAUMHN010153359.1, forward strand.
CAATTTGAGATAGATTTCATCTATTATTTTAGAAAATAGAGGTGGAGATTAAAATAGGTCTAAGTAACAAGAAATGCATTAATTAAAAGTAGTTTAGGTAAAAAAAAAACTTACGAGATTAAACTTACTAAATTATATTAGACTTACTAAAATATATTAGACGGGACTAATTCTTACATAGTTAGCCATAATAAAACTTAATTATCTCAAAATTACTCAAATATTTTCTAACATCATTAAATGAGAGCACTAAATGAACAATGGTACATTGAAACACTTCTAAATAATTACTCATAAATAAAGTATTTATGAATTTTCCCCCCTCTCTAGCTCCTCTAACTTTCTCAATCACTCAAACAACACACACCAACATAGACATGGCTGAAATTAATTGAATATAGGATCAATATATTGTTACAACTCTTTATATATGTTAAATCGATGAGTCATAATTTACAAGAATGTTATAGGGCTGTTAAAAAAATTGGTAAAATTGAAGAACCGATTCAAATCTGCTCAAACTATGCGGATTGGTTTTGTTTTGTATTAAATCGATTTTGTTCTAATTCCAAATATATAGAAACCTTAGACTACGGATCAATTCATGGATTTTAAGTCATAGTTTCGGTTCTTAATCGAACCGAACCGAAGTTTTTAATTTAATATATATAATTTATTTATAGCATATATTGGTTTCCCACCATAATTACCATTAGCTAATTATTCTAAAACAAATACCCTATATATATATATATATTGAATTAATTTTGTATTGAATAAGTTTGAATTTTGATGTTGAATCTTAAAATCTATTTGCTTTTTTTGAGTTTTTATCCAACTTTGGCAAGATTTTAGCACTTTATATTGGAGCATTATATATTAGTAGAACTGTGACTTAAATCAGGACAGAACTGTTAATAATAGGTTCAGTTTGGTTCAGTTCCACATATCATACGATTTGGTTTGGTTCTAAAATTATTAGAACCGTAGTTGCTGGTTTAGTTCCTAAATTTATGCAAAATCGGTTCAAATCGGATCGTGTACACCCCTACAATGCTATGAATACCAATTTAGGGATCGAGAGAAGATCTGCAAATGGAAAAAGCAAGAAACTGAGCAACAAGAAGCCCCGTTCGAATTTTACTAGGGCTCATTGCATACGTTGTGTACTTTTTAATTAATTATAATTCAACTATTACATTAAAATAATGAAAAAGGAGAAAAAAACTGAAGCAATTACTAATGTTCAATTTGAGGCTAAATTAGTTGTAGAAAATTGGGTTAGAGGAGTGATGTAATTTTCAAATTATGCCATTAAAATTTTAAAATAAAATTATTTATAGAAAGAAAGAGCAATTTGGGTAAAATAAAGTTCACACAATTGCAAGTTTAAAGCCCTATTTGTTAAAGATTAAAGGGGGTGGAATTGGACTATATAGGAATAATGTCATATAGTCTCTTGTTTGGTGGGCGTCATGGCTCCCGAGCCTCTTCCATCCGAGTGTCAGCGTCTCCTGCTAGACGGAGGTCAAGCACGCCAGTTCCATCTTCTAGTGATGATGACGATGATGACAATAGTGATGATGGTGATGACTTTGGGAGCCTTTTCGGGTCTTCTAACGCAGGACCTTCCATTCCAGCTCCTTCCTCTCGCTGTGTACACCCCGGACGTCATTGAGAGAGAGAAAAATCCCTCCTTCCTCCTTTTACTTTATTAGTTTTATGCATTAGATACATTATTCCACTGTTATTGGGCTTGGGTGCCCCTGGTTTGATGGTGGGCCATAGTGTCTTTTTTACATACATTGGGCATTCATGCCTCTACTTTTTTATTTTATGAGATCAATATCTTTTATCGCTTACAAAATTCTTTTTTTTTCTTTCTTAAAATAACCATGTGTTTACTAGAGTAGAACATTGTAGAATGTATAATATAAGTTTCAAGGCATAGATTGAATCACACAGAAACTTTGTACTTATTTTTGACAAATCGAGTGACTTGACTGGTCACAGTGAAAAATCTAAACACCTTAAAGAAGAAGAAAAATTATTTTTGACGAAAACATCCACTATAGATTATTGCTGCAATAATAAAGTTTACGGCCGCTTAGAAGAAAGTAGTATCCACAAAGATGATTTGGAATGCAAGGTATGATTGTGATCAAAAAAGTTCGTGGCCGTAATATACTAACGTTACGGCCATAAGTATGAAGGTTGCGGTTGCAAGAACCCTTGATTCCAACAAGATTCCTTGGCCTTCACTTTTCTAACCCTATGAAATGAAGGGTCTAGTTCCCTCATTTCATGCCTCCAAAAAACATTCTCTGCATCTTCTCCTCTGATGGCTTCCTCTTCCTTCAACAACTCTTCTTCTTATATGGACGATTGTTTTGCTATTGAAAGGAAAAGCTTTGTCAATTTCGGTATTAATGCCCTATTTCTTTGAGGGTAGTGAGGATCGACAAACCACTACTGAGGGCCGCTGTGCAATTTTGGGACCCATAGGTTCACGTCTTAAGCTTTGGTCACGAAGAATTGTGCCTGACCATAAAGGAGTTTGTCACTGTTCTAGATCTCCCCCCTTGAAAGTTTGTAGTGGTGCCATCTCTCTTTCTCTCCTTTAGGAAACAAACCATGTGTATTTGTGAGCTTACTAATCAGGTGGCTTCTCTTGTTACCCATGATGGTCTTCTATACATTACTTGAATTATGCCCTTTTGCTAATCTTAGTCTGCAATTACAACACCGCTATACCCTATGTATCTTCCTTCTTGCACATTATCTTCTCATCCATTGTGACGACATGATTAGTTCTATCTTGGTGGATGTTGCTGGGTAGATGTGAGTGGGGAAAGACTTCGTTTTGCTAGTCTTGGTCGAGACTTTGATTGGTCTTAACACTATTTACCGAGGATTGACCACTTCTTTCACTAATAGCCCTTTACTCCTCCAGGTACCATCCTCTCATTTTTCCTCGCATCTCTCCTTTTGCTGATTTTTCTTCAATTTTGCCGTACTTTTTTTTTCACTCTAACTCTTATTTTTATGCACTTCTCTTCTTTTGTTGATTTCTCTCAAAATTTATCTTTTATCTTCCCATTATTGTTTTTTACTAGATTTGGCTAATGGGGAAAGTAGATCTTCTATAGAAACCAATCTCCAATACCTACAATGCTACTTCCTTTGTTTACCCTCTGTCTTTCTTATATTATGAGAGCCGGTTCCATTTTATTTTTCATATGTTTATTCGATGTGTTGGTTATTGCTTTAATCGTATATGGGACAGCATGTTTAGATATATGTTATGCATACGGGGGTTTGGTTTTTCATTTCTTTTTCTTTAGTTTTCACCCAGCGATGACCGCTCGAGCGGTGCCCGATCTGCTCGAGCGAGCATATGGCAGAAAGTTATCTTCATAGATTTTTGCGTCAGGCTGTCACCGCTCGAGAATTAAGATAGCTCATGACGCAAAAATCTATGAAGATAGCTCATGTCTTAATTCTTGAGCCCAAACTAGTTCTACAAGCTTCATCTCTCTCTCTACACAAAATTTCTACTTTCTCTCTAGTTTTTAGTGGGCCCGGGCTTGGGTTTTTATCGATCGGGTAGTGGATCCTTGTTGGCCTCACCAAGGGTTTCATGTTCGTCCGAATAGAATAGCATTTTGGCGATTTTAGTTTCTTGTCGGAGTTCAAAGCTTCGAGTTTTAACTCAACGAAGTAGGATCCTAGACTCTCATGTCTTAAAGGGGTGCAATGTGAAACTTTATGTGCTTTTACCATTTTAAAGTACGTGAAAAGATGATTTATGTGTTCAAACCATGTTTGGTTGGAAAAAAAGACTTTTAAATTGTTTTTATGGTTTATTTCGAAGTTGATGGACATGTATGGGTCCGTGGTTTTCAAAAAGGTGAGTTTTAAAAATCAGGAGGATTCAATGTTTGCAAAAATCAAATTTTCAGAGATTTAGAGTTAACCCTTGGGTTTGAGCTTCATTTTTTTGATTGTTGGTCTCTAGGGTTGGTGGATGACGTTATTATGTGAATGTGATGTTTGCACATGGTTGTTTGCGTGTAAACGTTTTGTGCATTCATGCATTAGTTGGGGCGAATATTGGTCTCTCGGTGAAAGCCTGTGAAGATGCATAATGGGGGGCAAAAATGTGATCTTACAGTGAAAGCCCGTGAAGATGCATGTGTTGCGTGTGTTGCATATGATGCATGTGTTGCTTGTGAATCATCATGGGTTGTGAGTAAAACTGTTAATGTTGATGAGTTATTTAAGTTTTGATAACTGTTTAGCGATATGGAGTTTGAGTGAAAACTTTAGATTTGGAAAGTAAAAACCATTTTAAGGCTCGAGAGATAATCGAAATATGCATATTGTTTTGTTTGCGTGTTTTGATTTTATTTCATATTAGCCTACTTTCTATTGGGTTTCAGCTCACAGTGTGGGATTTAAAATCTTTTTAGGTGCCTTTGATTAAGTAGGATATATTAGAGGAGCCGAAAGTGGCGGAGGATCTTTCTTAGTTTTACCCTTTTGCTCTTTTTGGATCATGTATGGATATTTATGTTTTGCTTTGATTTTGGAACAGTGTATTGTAAGCCTAGTGCGCGATTATATCAAATGTATGCGTGTATAAGATGTTAGCTTGAGAGGGAACCTTGGGTTGTTTGTGGTTCCGTTGTTTTGGTTGGGTTTCATGTTTTTTAAGTCTTAGTTTTATGCCGGAGGGGTGTTTTCTTTATCAAATAAGTGTTTTGCCCAAATCCTTTAATGCTTTAAACCCCTGTTCAAAGATTATGTTTTTAAGCATGTTTTTGAGGCTTGAGAAGATTTTCTAGTTTTCGGCTAAAATATCTCTCAAGTTTTAGAGGCCCGCTCGAGCAAACAGTTGCTGTGACTAAAAATTGGATTTAATTGTTTTTAAAAGGGGGCTTTGGTTGGAAAAGCCTTGGGGTAACCCTTTTGATGCAAAATGGTTTATTTATGCTGATGGTTTTACTATTAAAATCTCGTTTTCGTTTCGATCTTTGACCCGTTTGTGTTTGGGCAATTTTGGTGGATCGTGGTATTCGAAAACATTTGTGTTCATGAGCATTTTTGGTGAACTGGGGTTCACGGTGTTACAAATGGTATCAGAGTTCTGGGTTCAAATACTTAAGAGCCGTGGAGAGGTGGTGCATCACCTTGTGAGGTTGGTTGTGTGTGCTTGATTGTATGTATTTAAATGTTTCAATAACATGATCATGATAACTTGTTAAGCATGAGGACATTTTGTAGACGTGAGCTTGAGGGTTGAACCATAGGATTGGTTAGTCTTTCCTTAGAGCATTTGGATTGACAAGCTTGGAAGCCAAGTTAGAAATACATTTGGCCGATGTATTTTTTGACAAGGAATCTAAGTAGGTTACGAAAATTGATATGTCACTCTCGTTGGTTCTCCTTGGTATTGTGTGATGTGTTTGCATAATCATCTATGGCTATGTGTTAGCATGGTTATGTGTTTGCTGGTTGTGATAACGCAATGTGTAGAATCTTATGTTCTATATTCTTTTTGTATAGAAGTGATGTCTGCGCGGAGAGGACGTGGTCGTGGTCGAGGTGGTGGCCGTGGTTTAGGCAAAGGGGATGTGCTAATTATTGATGCTGGGGATGCAAATTCTCTCCTAGGACCGATAGATGCGATAAAGTTACTACGTGAGATGGTAAGCTCCATCCGTCAGCTGGTTGAGACTGTTAAGGGGAGAGAGAGAGTGCCCGAGCCAAGGGCGACCATTGCGATATGAGAGTTTCGGCGTCTTGACCCTCATATCTTTGCTGGGGATCTTTATTCCACAGTTGCTACAGAATGGTTGGAACTTGTGACCTAGATTCTAGATACATTACCGATAGTCGAGGAAGATTTGAGGGTTTCTTTTGTCACCTTCCTGCTGAGAGGTGACGCCCATGAATGGTGAAAATATACCAACAATACTGTAGAGGGCACATGGGTAGCTTTTACGAGGGTTTTTCTAGAGAAATACTTTTTGGCTTCCTCAATGGACCTATACAGAGAGGAGTTCTATGCTCTCACTCAGGGGGTGACGAGTATTGTGCAGTACGAAGCTAGATTTACTAGTCTATCCAGTTTTGCACTGGAATTGGTGGCTATAGACAAGCTGCGTTCAAGGAAATTTGAGTGGGGATTGAGGCCTGCGATTAGGGAGCGAGTAGCCGGATCGAGGCTGCGAGTTTTTACAGAGTTGGTAGAGTCGGTAGCAGTGATTGAGAATACTATGAATGAAACTCGTGGTTCCAAAGAGGTTGGGGCACCGCAGAGTGGAGTAGAGGCGTAGTTTGATGGGTTCTCCAAATAAGAAACAGAGGTTCTTTGGCCATAGTTTTCATACATCTGGATTACAACAGCAGTTTTCAGTACCAGCACCATCAGTGGCTTCGTCTGGGAGGCTAGAGCAGAAGAAGCTAGTCTATTATCAATGCAGGTAACCTGGGCATCGTGTGATGGATTGCCCACAGTGAGGCAGCCCCAGAGTTCAGTGCCAATTTAGTCGTAGGAGAAGGAACCGCCAGTTTGTTTGGGATGTGGCCAAACAGGGCATACTCACAGGAACTGTCCTCAGGAAGACAATATACCTAGCACGACAGGTACATCGGTTGTTCTGCCTACGTAGGATCGACAGGTTTATCTGCAGCAGCACCTAGCAGTTTAGATTTCCTGAGTTACAGAAGGGGGTGCCTCAGTCTAGTCAGTACGGCAGTCGACAGTTCAGGGTTATGGTGGATAGATTAGATTGACACAGGGTCGTGTGTATACCCCTTATATAACCTAGTTCTTCAAAGGCACCGATCGTGCCTGATGATGCTGTTACTCCAGTGATCAGGTGCTTTCTTGGTGTGCCAATTTTGGGCTAGTGTTCTTATCAACATGGGAGCATCGTATTGATCTGCTTGTATGTCAGCTTTGGGGGTTGGTGATGAACTCTTTGGGTAGGATGTTGTGTGCTGAGAACCTAGCCGGTGAGAATGTGTTGTTGGGACGAATTTGTAGATCTTGTGTTTTTTAGGTACATAGCCGATGTTTAGAGTTTGATTTCATCATTCTCGACATGACCATGTTTAGCCTTGTTCTAGGGATGGGTTAGCTGATCACCCATCATACCCATGTTGATTACGATCGATAGAGTTATTTTCTTTTGACCTCGTGGCAAATTTCAAGGATAAAATTCTATTAAGGGAGGTAGAATTGTGAGACCTAGTTCTGTTTTATGTTTCATGTGTTTATTTGGTGGGTTGGTTATTGCTTTAATCGTATATAGGACAACATATTTAGATATGTGTTATGCATGTAGGGGTTTGGTTTTTCATTTCTTTTGGTTTAGTTTTCACCCAGCGATGATCGCTCTAGCAGTGCCCTATTCGCTTTAGTGGGCATATGGCAGAGAGTTTTGCCGGTAGGGTACCGCTCGAGCGGAGCCCTATTCGCTCGAGCGGTGACAGCCTATCACGAAAATCTATAAAGACAACTCATGTCTTGATTCTTGAGCCAAAACTTATTCTACAAGCTTCATCTCTCTCTCTCTCTACACAAAACCTCTACCTTCTCTCTAGTTTTTGGTGGGCCCAGACTTGGGTTTTTACCGATCAGGTAGCAGATCCTTATTGTCCTCGCCGAGGGCTTTGCGTTTGTTCAGACAAAATCGTATTTTAGCGACTTTAATTTCTCATCGGAGTTCAAAGCTTTGAGTTTTAACTCACCGAGGTAGGATCCTAGACTCTCATGTCTTAAAGGGGTGCTACGTAGAACTTTATGTGCTTTTACCGTTTTAAAATATGTGAAAAGATGATTTATGTGTCCAAGCCATGTTTGGTTGGACGAAAAGACTTTTATAGTGTTTTATAGTTTATTTTGAAGTTAATGGACGCGTATGGGTTTGTGGATTTCAAAAAGGCGAGTTTTAAAAATCGAGAGTATTTAATGTTTGTGAAAATCAAATTTTCAGAGGTTTGGGATTAACCCTTGGGGTTGAGCTTCGTTTTATTGATTGTTGGTCTCTAGGGTTGCTGGATGACGTTATTATCTGAATGTGATGTTTGCACATGATTGTGCTCATGTAAACCTTTTGCGCGTTCATGCATTAGTTGGGGCGGATATTGGTCCCTTGGTGAAAGCCCCTAAAAATACATAATGAAGGGTGAAAATGTGATCCTACGATGAAAGCCCGTGAAGATGCAAGTGTTGCATGTCATGCATATGATGTATGTGTTGCTTGTGAATTATCGTGGGTTGTGTGTAAAACCGTTAATGTTGATGAGTTATTTAAGTTTTGATAATTGTTTATCGACATGGAGCTTGTGTGAAAACTTCTGATTTGGAAATTAAAAACTGTTTTGAGGCTCGAGAGAGAGTCGAAATATGCATATTGTTCTGTTAGCATGTTTTTCTTTTATTTCATGTTAGCCTGTTTTCTATTGAGCTTCGACTCACGGTGTGGGATTTGAAATCTTTTCAGGTGCCTTTGATTAAACAAGATATATTAGAGGAGCCGAAAGTGGCGGAGGATCTTTCTTAGTTTTACCCTTTTGCTCTTTTTGGGTCATGTATGGATATTTATGTTTTTCTTTGCTTTTGGAATAGTGTATTGTAAGTTTGGTGGCGATTATATCAAATGTATGCGTGTATAAAATGTTAGCTTGAGAGGGAACCTTGGATTGTTTGTGGTTCCGTTGTTTTGGTTGGGTTTCATGTTTTCAAAGTTTCAATTTTATGCTGGAGGGGTGTTTTCTTTATCAAATAAATGTTTAGCCCAAATCCTTTAATGCAATAAACCCCTATTCGAAGATTATGTTCTTAGGCGTGTTTTTGAGGCTTGAGATGATTTTTTGGTTTCTGGCTGAGAAATCTCTCGGGTGTCTCACCGCTCGAGCAGGCCTTTGAGCACTCGAGCGGACAGCCATTATGACTAAAAGTTGTTTTTAGTTTTCTTTAAAAGGGGGCTTTGGTTGGAAAAGCTCCAAGGTAACCCTTTTGATGCAAAACGGTTTATTTATGCAAAAGGGTTTACTATTAAAATCTCGTTTTCATTTTAATCTTTGACCCATTTGTGTTTGGGCAGTTTTGGTGGATCGTGGTAACCCAGAACGTTTGTGTTCGTGAGCATTTCTCATGACCCGGGGTTTGGGGTGTTACATATATGCACCACAGAGGTTGCTTAGAGACAGAACCTTTATTCACTAATAGGGGGGACATTACCTAGCAATATCCTTAGTGGAGGATCTCTGACAATACTGTAGCCACGATGGACCATCCAGGTGTCTTGCTAATAGGTCTAAAACGGGCCACCTTATATTATTCTCACCGTATCTTATGCAGTTTGGACATAACCAGGTAATTCTCAACGACACCCAGAGTCAAATGTACACTTTCCCTTTTCATACCTTTTTTTGGAGAAGTATCAGTAGACATGGCCATCCCGCACTATGATGCCGATGTAGGGGCTTTCTCGAGGTAAACTTTTTGAGGAGTACAAAGCATGGCTATGCGGGAGATCAAAAGAAAAGAAAGAGGAAAAGATGCAAAGAGGAGGAAAATTTGATTAACCCTATCATGCCATAGTATTTTTTAGTTTTCTTTTCTTTTTATTTTAGAGTTTGGGACTTGCATGCCCTCTCGCTTTTATCTAAGAACTTTGTAATTAAGACAAAAGTAAGGAAAGATCCTCAACTTTTGGTTCTCAAAATGGTTCAATTTATTCATCTATTTTTCGATTCTTGCAATCATTGATGACTTTATTATTAAAATTAAATGAAGCATTTTCAATAGTCATTGTTTAGATCAAGAGGGGTTATTGACAAAGAAGGTGGTCGAACTTCTTTAAAAGAAGCTGCTTACGTATCCTAAGAAAATAGAACCAGACCATAACGTAGTTTGAGCTAGGTTTATACTCGATTATTAATACTTTCCTTTTATAATTCCCTAACATTTTCCAAGGTTGTCCTTTCGGGTTTTCGGCCTTGTAGGTTGCTCTAACTTTTGCCTATGTTTTTTAATTTTGAACCCAGCGAGCTTTTCATTTTATTTTCTTTTTGCTCCTAAGGGTAATACTTTTTGAGTTGGTCTAGATTGGTTGGGGTAGAAAAGGTATTTCATCCATGCCTATGAGGATCACGACACCTCCATTCATGATGGTCTTTCATTAAATATAGTCCATCCAAATTTATCTTAAACTTACCCTTTAGATTAAAGATTGGGGCCTTGGTTTCTTTGAGGACTAGGTCCCCCTCTCTCAACTCCCGAGTCTTGACTTTTTTGTTGAATGCCCGACTATTCTCTTTTGGTACCCTTGAATGTTAAAGAAAGCTCGTAATCTTCTTTCATCAAGCAACAGAAGTTCTTCATTCCGATCCCTTTTCCATTCCGTCTCTAGGATGTTGCATTCATCCACTACTCATAATAAAGTAATCTCTGGTTCGATAGGCAGTAAAGCTTCTATCCTGCACACTAAGAAGTAAGGCATGGCCCCTATTGAAGCTTGGATAGATGTCCTATAACCCTATAGTGCAAACGACAACTGTTCAGGCCAATATTTGTGTAGGCTAATTGTCTTTCGCAGGATCTTCTTGATATTTTTATTTGTCGCTTCCACTACTCCATTGGTTCTAGTATACTACAAGGAATGGAATAGATCGGTAGGAAATACCAATCCGACAACTTTTGGAACCGAAGACAGTAGGAAATCTATCCACAAAGGAAATGGGGAGCACGTATGCAAAAGCTAAAGTGTAGGCACCATCTCGCAACGTCGAAGTTGGGGAAAGGCACTCCATTTTGGTCGGTATAGAGATGATTTGTGTGCAACTATTTGATATTCCTCTAGAAGCTCTAAGATTTCTCCTTGAAAGTGGGACACATTGTAGGATATAATTTTATGTGGGACTCCGTATCGACATATTATGTTATGCTTGATAAATTTCGCAACATGGGAAGCCTATAGCACCGAGTACGAAGTAGCTTCTACCCATTTGGTGAAATAATCAATCACTACAATGTATTTAATTTGGTGTGTAGAGCTCGGCTTACACATAGAAGACTAAATTATCGATTTTTGTAGAATATAAATTTTTGGTTCATAGTCTTAGATAAAATTGGACATACAATCGGTACGATTTTAGCACAATTATTAATAGATATGTCTTGATTACAGAGAATGGTAATTGTCTCGATAATTATTTTGACGCATTGTGGAAGTACACTCTGTGTGTATTGAACATGACCAATTGAAGTAATTAGTTTTATACTGACTATAGAAATTAATTTACACTCCACGGTTATTATGAGTGCTTATGGTCTTAATCTCAAAATAATTATTAGATATGTATATTTAATGTTTGTTATTTTGATTCATTAAAGGGTGCGATCTTTTACGAGTCTATAATCCCGATAAGTTGTATAATAGTATTAATTATATGGTTAATCCTGTGAACAGAATTGATGATACTCCCTTAAGGAAGCATATAAGTTTTGACCGTGCCAAACCCCGTAGGTGGATTTTATTATTCAGCATTATAATAAGTTACGCGGAATGTTATAAGGATTTTTTGAAGAAGATGATTAAATGAAATTATTAGTAATTTAATTTAATCAACGGGTATCTGTAATTTTAACTTGAAGAGAATAAATAAGTATTTAATAGCATGAGCTCGAATAAATTAGTTTTAAGAATAAGGTTAGGAGTGAAATTATAATTCTTTAGTAGAATAAATTATATTTTATGTTTTTATAAAATTACTTCTGGGTTGAGGTAGGATTTTATAATTACATTAAGAGCCAAAATCTTATTTACTGTACAGGTTCCTGCTATAGCCTACTTATATACTGTTATAAAACCTAGTCGCCAGATTAATTCATAATCAGTCTAGGGTTTCCACGTATTGTGAAAATCAAAGAATAGGCGGCTTGATAGGTTTTGAAGAATACGATATATTAAAGTCCACGTTTTATTTGTTTTTCGACACTTGAAATACAGCAGAAGACTTGACTTGGAAACTTGACTTCTAGTAAAAAAATCACGGAAACTTGTTGACTAATATTTGTTACAGAAAACGAAATTAAGTCAACTAGATTTCGAAAAGTATAACTCTAAACTAACTTTGGCAGTTATACCAGCTTTTATTTTTTATTGTTCGATATCAACAAGTTTTAATCTGGAGCCTATTTCGGCACTTGCCCGTCTAGATGATTTTTGCTTAAATCATGTACAAAATCTAAGAATCTTGATATTTAGCCCCAACACAAGGAAGGTCATTCGAACTTTCTTGAATGGCTATTGTCATCTCATATGCAAGTCTTGTGTTCTATTCTATCACTGTCTCATCTTAACTCCTGGAGGTATATTGATCATAGAAGCTAAGGTGACCAATGCATCGGGGAATTTGTTTTGTAATCTTAGAATATGGGTGAAAGTTATGAATTCACAGTTTGGGATCATTCTTTTAAGCTCTTGATGGTATATAATTAGTTTTTTTCTCCCTAGCCTTTCATTATCTTCTAGCCTGGAAAACTACTAAAGCCAAATCCCTAATCACCTTTAGTTTTCTTGCCCCTAGTTCCAAGGTGGCTTTTCACCTGGCCACACATGGTTTGCACTTTGCTTGATTATTGGTAACTTCAAAGTTCAACTTTAAAGCGAGAGGGACATGAGATTCATCAGGTATAACAGGGAAAACTCCAACTCCATAGCCATACTAATTTGACACCCCATCAATGTACAAAGTCGACTTCTTGTCCTTAACTTTTGTGAGATGTTCGTTTGGGAACTAGAATTTTGAGTTCTCTTCCTCTTCTATCGATTGATCTGCTAAAAATTATGCCATTACCCTGCCTTTCACAAACTTCTTAGTTATATACTTCAATTCAAATTCTGATAACAGAAGTAGCCATCGAGCCAATCTTCTAGTTAGTGCAGGTTTCTCAAATAGATCAAGGGATCTATATGAGAAACCGCATTTACGATGAATGAAAGCATGTAATGGTACAGCTTTCGGGAGGCCCAAACTAATATCCAACAAGTATTTTTCAAGGGTTTGTACCGAATTTCTCATCCGGTCATCTTTTTACTCAAATAGTAGACTATCTTTTCAATCCATGCCTCTGCTTCTTGTGCCAGTATACATCCCATAGTTGAATCAATTACTGATAGGTAAAGTATCACAAGTCTATTAGGCTTGAGAGGAGCTAGGATAGGTGGTTTTTGAAGGTATTATCGTAGCATATCAAAAGCCTCTTGACATTTCTGATCCCACTTGAACTTAATCCCTTTCTTTAGTAGAGGAAATAATGGTTCGCACATAGTTGTTAGTTTTGCTACGAATCTACTAATAAACTGTACTTTTCACAAAAAGATTCTGACTTCCTTCTCATTTTAAAGAAGGCATCTCCACGACGGCTTTAATTTTTGAGGGGTAGATTTCTATACCTCGTTGAGTGATCGTGAAGCCCAACATTTTTCTAGTGGTCACTCTAAAGGCACACTTCTATGGCTTGAGACGCATCTTGTATTTCCTGATCCATAAGAAACAATTTTGCAATGCTGTGATAAGATTACTGTGATATGACTTTCTCGATCTTTGGATTTTGCTATCATATCACCAACATATGCTTCAACTTGTAGTGGCAGCCCTCTGATATGTTGCCCCTGCATTCTTTAGATCAAATAGCATAACACTGTAGTAGTAGGTTTCCTAAGGCGTAGTGAAGGTTGTCCTTTCTCGGTCTTCAGGGTCCATTAAAATCTAATTCTATCTAGAGAATCCATCTATGAAAGACAAAAGAGCATGCCTAGTAGTATTATCAAATAAAATATCAATATGTGGTAGAGGAAAATTGTCCTTCAGACTTTGTTTGCTGAGATCTCGGAAGTCCACACAGACCCTAATTCGACCAACCTTTTTTGGGATCATAACAATGTTGGCTACATAATTAGAGTACTCAGTTAACATGAGGAACCTGGCATTGATCTGTTTGGTTACTTCCTCCTTGATCTTTAGTGCCCATTCTAGTCGTATTCTGCTTAACTTTAGTTTGACCGGTTTAGCTTCGGGGTATAAGGGGATATGATGTTGTACAATTTTGGTTCAATTCCATACATATCTTTGCAAGACCATGCAAAAACATCTTTAAATTATTTCAATAAAGTTATAAATTCCTCACGTTCTACTGAAGATAAAGTGGAACCAATTTGAATTATTTGTAGATTAATTTCATTCTCCAGATTTACAAACAGAGTTTCTTCCATTAAGGGTTTGACACGCATTTCTTTTTCTCTTTTTATTAAACCTTTTTAATTCTTAGGGGATATCTCACTCAAATTCGTCAAAACTTCAGAAAACATACAAAACATTTTGAGGACGACGAGGTAAGCAGAATCATCATTCACTTAATTGATTGTTAGAATTACAAATCCAAAGGGATGGGAAGAACATAGTGCATAGATATGCGTGCTTCTAGACTCCTCAATCGATCTACCCTCATAAGACTTAGGCTCTCGACTCAGACTCAGCCTCTCGAATTATATCATTCATTGTACAACGCTTAATAGACTCTGACTCGAGAATTATATCATGCACTGTATAACTCCCAAGAGATCAGTTATTGACATCCTTGGTAGAACCATCCACCATTAGCCCAGTGTATTCTTTCAGCGCGCCTTGACCCATCATCAAACAGTTTTCATCGACTATACGCATTTGGGCTATTTGGTCACCAAAAAGTGCTTCCATGTCGACTTCCCTAGTAGTATCGGCCCAGTCTTCATCAATATGAACTCTCTTCCCTTTCTTGTCTTTTTCTTTTGTTTCTTACTCCACATTCTCAAAATCTGATATGTTGTGGCCAAAGAAAATCTCCAGCTCAGGCAACATTTGATTGGATTCTTCATTAATTCATGGCTCGAGAAAGTCGTACAGTATGATAAATCTTCTCCTTCCATGATGAAGTATCCGTTCAACATGTTAGAGTACATTTTGCCTTTTGTTACCCATCCTCTCCATCGTGCCACAAAATCTTTTGCCATCTGTTGATACCTTAAGCCAAATCGATGCTAATCCACAAATGGCTGCATTGGCTCGAGAATCCCTTGCTACTGTCGTCGCAAACTCATTCATAGAAAATAGGACATCTATTTTATCATTGCCATAACATGGTTCATGTAACTATCCTCTTCCTTTAACGGTGCTTGAATGGCTTGTGCTTCATTAAAGTTAAATCCACTCAATAATAAGCCCTCTTCTCCTTGTTGAACCCCTGGGAGAGGTGTATTATCATCTGTTGGAGATTAATGTTGGAGTCTCCAAAGATAGTTATTATTGCTCCATCCTTAATAAGCTATAGCTTTTGGTGTCGCATATAAGGAACCGCTCAAACTTTTGGGTCATGAAGCCAGGGCTTGCCAAGGAGTAGATTGAAGGAGGCCGTAACATATAAAGCATGGAATTTCACTTCTATTTCAAGAGAGCCAATTTCCACAGGGAATTTGACCAGTCCTAGAACATTTCTCCTTATTTTGTCGTATGCTTGAACTTCCTCGGCACTGGGTGTGGAGTCTTCCAATTTCATTCCTAAACAAGTAGCCATCCTGAGCAGGCACACATTCAGTGCTAAACCATTATTGATCAATACTATAGGGACCCATTTTTTAAGGCTTTTGATTCTGATACACAAAGACCCGTTGTGAGCCACCCCTTCTAATGGTAGGTCCTTATCAAAAAAGGTAATCGCCTTAAGCTCGTTAACTGGGAGCACCAATCTAATTAACTACTTTGGGTTTGTGTCGATTGAGATGTTTACTTTATTCAATGATTTTAACACAACTTGCCAGTGTTTATGTGATGCCAGTAGCAATCCCTAAATACTGATGCTTGCTTGGATCTTTTTCTGTTGCCTCAACATGATGTCGTCTTTTTCCTCTTGTTTTTTTTTTTTGCTTTTCTTCCCTCTAACTAGTCTGTCCTCTTTCTAATTGTGTTGGATTAAAATGCCTCCCACTTTGGGTTAGATGTTCGACTTGGTCTTCAAGTTCCCACAATTTTGTCCATTGCTTTGCTATTTTCCTAACTTGTTTCACTTGTTGCTTTCTTTTTTCAAGCTCCCAATAATCTTCTATTCTTCCTTTCTACCTTTTTTTATCCTTCTTTTCTATCTTCTTCTCTCACCGCGTTGATTACCCATGTATTGTCAACCTTTTCAACTCCCCATAAGTCCTCTTCTATACACAATAGTTGTCAAGTAAACTAGTAAGACTCCATCTCATCGACATAGATTTCTTCTTTAAAAAGCTAAGGAAGTGTAATGCCTTCTAAAGTGATTTCAAACCTAAAAGAATGAAGAGGAATTTTGATGGGCTAATGTTCCTCTTCATTATACTCATCTTCCACTATTTCTGGATTCCACATTTAGATGTTGACCTCCACACCGTCAAGCTCATTCAAATTGATCCACCATTTCTCTTCCCAATCCTCAAAGTCCTACAGGCCATCTTCTTCCACATTTAGAGTCTCATCCACATCTAGGGATCAAAAAATTGGCCCTTCAAGAAGTGGAGTGGCAAGTTTCGAATAGTAGTCCAGATAAAATAATAGCTCGAATCTCTTGACGACTCCATCTTATTACAGTTGAGGTCTACTTGTCAGGGTTGTATACTAAAAATTATAATTTTGATTTTAGTATTTTATTTTATATTCATAATAAAATTAATTTTGTTTTCATTTTATGAGAATCTTAATGAGTAATGTACGTGTTACATTTTTTTTAATGTCGTATATGGGTATTTTTTATTCTACATAGTATTTAATCTGGTGTGTAGTGTTTGGTTTACACACAGAAGAACAGATTATCGATTCTTGTACAATATAAGTTTTTGATTCACAATCTTATATGAAATTGGATACACCATCGGTACGACTGTAGCACAATATTTTAGTAGAACTGTCTTGATTATAAGAAACGAAAATTGTCTCGACAATTATTTCGATTCATTATGTTAGTACACTTTGCGTGTATTGAACAAAATGTGTTAGGGTAGTTAATTTTATACTGATTATAGAAATTAATTTACACCACATAGTTATTACGAGTGCTTATGCTCTTAATCCAGAAATAATTATCAGACTCGTATATTTAATGTTTGTTATTTTAATTCATTAAAGGAAACGATCTTTTATGGGTCTATAATCTCGGTGAGTTAGATAACGGCGTTAATTATATGGTGGATATTAAGTATTGATGGGATTCACGTCTCGTGATCGGGATTGATGATGCTCCCTTAAGTAAACTTACAAGTTTTGACCGAGTCAAACCCTGAGAGTGGATTTTATAATTCGGTTTGTCAAATAAGTTAAGTGAAAAGTCTTAAGAATTTTTTGAAGAAGCCGATTAAATATAATTGTCAGTAATTTAATTTTATTTGTGGGTATCTGTAATCTTAACGTAGGGAGAATAAATAAATATTTAATAATAGAAGTTCAAATATTTCGATTTTGAGAATAAGGGTTGGAGGGCAATTATAATTTTTAGTAGAATGAATTATAATTTATATTTTTATAAAATTACTTCTGGATTGAGGCAGAATTTCATAATTATATTAGGTGTCAGGTCTTATTTACTCAATAGGTCCATGTTGTAGCCTATTTATATGCAGTTATAAACCCCTGCATTGATAATTCAATTAGTTGGCTAAGAGGCTAGGTTTTCACGCATCTAAAAGCATTGTCTAGTCAACAGGTGTTTTAATGAACACAAAGAATGTATCCCACACTACAATCGTTTTTTTTTTTGCATTTAGGAATATAACAGAAGGCTTGATTAGGAGATTTAACTTCTAGTAAAAAACCGCAACAACTTATTGACTAAATTTTTTTGCAGCAAACAAAATCAATCGAACTAGTCTTCAACATATATAATTCTAAACTATCTTTGGGAGTTATACCCGATTTTATTTTTGATTGTTCAATATCAAAAGTTTTAATTTTGAGGCTGTTTCGGCACTTTCCCATCCAGAATGGTTTTTAACTCAAATCATAGACATAATCTTATGATCTTGGTTTTTAGGCCCAACAATTGGTATAAGAGCCGTCTTCAATTATGTATATGATTAAATTATGGGTTCAGGTAGATTTAGATTGTGTTATGGGTTCAGGGAGATTTAGATTGTGCTAACTCTATTTTGTAGGCAATCTAAATCTGACTTTAATGATTATTATTTCTGCATGTTTGATTGCATGGTTTTAATGATTATTAATTTTGATTCTTGGTTTTTTGACAAAAGTTTAATCATGGTAGATGATTGTGAACTCTTTGGAGGCATAGAAATCATGTAATCTTTTTCCTCTATAGTTTAATTGTGAACTCCTCGGAGGCATAGGACCAATGTATTTTTTGTTCTTCGATTCAATGTACGAAGAACAAAGAATGAGGTTGAAGAATGTAGCGGTGGCATAACAAGGCAGCCTTAGCACGACGGGGCTGCGGCGGCGTAGTGAGGCAGCACACGACGTGCACGGCAGCACGGGCCGCGCGACGTAGCCAGTGCACTTGGAGTGGAAGAACATGCGCGGCGGCACAGGTGCACGCGTGGTGGGGCTTGGCGGCGGGTAGCGGTGCTCGGTGTGGCACGACGACGATGAACAGCGGTAGTTGTGGCTCTGCAACAGCCGTGGCTTGTAGTGGCTATATGTCACAAGAATTCTATTGGTTATAAGATTATGACTGCAAAATTTTGGTTCTGACAGGACTGGAAGACTTTTGGATGAACCGGAAGTCTTTTGGCTTAAGGAGTTTTAGTTGGACACAAACTCATGATATTATGCATTTATTTATTTATTTAAATGCGTGTATAGTTTTTTGATTTTTCCTTTTTGTTCAAATTTAATTAATTCAGTTGTTCGAAATTAATTTTTTTTCTAATAGAAAAACAAAAGAAAATTTTCTTAAATTAAATTAATTTTTTTTTAAATTTCAAATTTTATTTTGCTACTCAAATACGCTTTAAGATGGATATTTTTTAAAAAAAAAACTACTATAAACTTGGATAATGTGTCAATTAATTTTGAATTTTTGAATTGATTAGAAGGGGTTTAATTTAAATAAATTATTTTTTATTGAAATATCTATAACATGAAATAAAATTAAAATTCTTAAATTTTAATTAAAATTATTTTTTATAAAATAAATAGAATTTAAACATTTTATTTGTTACACATATTACACATAAAGATAATTAAAATCAGAATTTATTTTTATTAAACAGTTTTTATAACCTTCAAAAAATTTTAAAAATAAGTGGGTGAAAGAATTTATTCACAGATAAATTTCACAGTCTCCATTACTCGTTTGTAGGTGATGTAATTAATTTTGTATATTGGCTTTAGAGCCTTCCTTCCTATCTGATATAATTAATTACGGTATCACTGGTACAAATCTTCTTTAAGGATAATTGTAGATAATTGTTAGTGTGAATCAGTTCTCTATCTGAAGGGTTCATTGCAAAATGATTGATTTGAGATTAAGAGATGATTTATACTTAGTTATAAATAATAGTATTCTCTTCATCTAAGTCACTGTATTATTTATAGGATCGAAACAACATTAGTCAATTAATTTTCCTTGACATAATCTGTTGTCTAGATAATAAAATTAATAGGCATTAGCTTGTTTGGACAAATAAAATATAGTAGGCAATCTTCCCATCGAGACATGCTATTCATGGTGTATCTCAGACTGTTATCCATTTTGTTTTAAATGGTAGAGGGAACCAATTTTAAAATAAATTAAAATTTTTTACTCATTGTAATTAATGGGTTTTAATTATGTGATTCTCAAGATAAAATGGCTTTCAATTCACTCACGACTATACCAAAAGAAAACAAACTCACGGATCCTAATTATGTTGACAGAAAAAGAAATCTAGATATCATTTTTACTGTCGAGGACTATAAGTTTGTGTCATCGGAGATTTATCCACTAGTACCTGATGAGAAGGCGACCGATTAGGAAATCCAATCTTATTAGAAGTAGTAGAAGGTTAATGAGATGGCTCGCTATTACATTTTGGTTTCCATGTCAAATGTACTACGTCATCAACATTAGTTAATGCCCAGTACCTATGACATGATTATGAACCTTAGAGAGATGTTTAGGGATCAAAATCGTGCTACTAGGTAGGTGGCCATGAAATTACAGATGAGCATAAGCTTAGTAGAGATAAATTTTTAATATTAAAAGATTGTCTTGATGTACCTTTTATAAGAAGGAATTTAATTTTTGTTTTTAGATTGGTTAAGAATAAATACTCTGTTTATTTTAATAACTCTATAGTTATTAAAGGTAATAAATATTTTATTTATTCTAATACATTTGTGGATGATATGTATATTATTATCCATATCTCTCCTACACTCCATTGAATGAATTGAATAATACATCTAATTTATCACTTAAGAGAAAGTAACCTTTTTTAGTGAATCAAACGTTTCTTTGACACTTACGCCTAAGTCATATAAATTTAAAAAGGATATGTGAGACCCTGACTCGTTTTCTTTTCTGGCATTTTTCAACGCGCATTTAGTGTTTCGTTTTAGCATGTTCATATGCGTTTTTCGTGGCCTATAAATATCTCGCGTTAGATATTTTTAAAAAAATATTTTCAAAACTTATAAGCTAAGTTTCCTTTTCTCTCTGCCTTCTCTCTAACTTCTCAGGGGCCTAGGACTCGATTTTTGACGATCCACCAACGGATCCTTGCTATTAGAACGGTGGGCTACACGTTCATCTGGATGAAATTTCATTCTGACGAAATTTGATTTTACACGTGGATCATAGCATCAAGTTTTTGACTCAACGAGGTAGGATCCTAGACTCTCATATTTTATAATGGTGCTACGTGTAATCGTGTGTATTTTTACTGGTTAAAAATGCATGGAAAATCGATTTATGTTTCAAAACAACCAAGTTTTGGTTTGAAAGGGGTTTTGTGTTGTTTCGGTTAGATGGAACCGGGTTTTGAATGTTTCTTTCGGTGGTTCTTGATGGTTTAGGCTCGTGTATGTCTGTGGATGTTAAAAATATGCGAATTGGTAGGTTTATGTGTATTTTGAAGTATCATAGTGTGTGTTTGAGAGTTTTGGGGCTTAGAACACAAAACAGGGAAAAAATTGGATTTTTCTCGGGTGCTTGTGCGCTCGAGTGCCCGACGTTCGCTCGAGCAGACTAGCCACGTAGACCATTTTATTTTGATCATATCTCCCTTGTCCGGACTCGAAATGAGATCATTCTTGTACTCAAATTGAAACCCCGGAATTCTTCTTTCCAATGACACTTCTCTCACAAGAAAATACTATTTGTAGAAAAAGTTACGATTACAATAGTTAGGGTATATCAAATCTTCTTATTCATTTTTCATCTTTGTTGGCCGTGTGGGAGTTCGTGTTTGTCTTATTGGGCGTGTGTGGGTCTGTGTTGACCGTGTTGGGTGTGTGTGGATTCGTGTTTTTCGTGTTGGGCGTGTGTGGGTCCGTGTTGGCCGTGTGTGAGTCCGTGTTGGTGGTGTCATGGCCTTGTAGATTTCTTTTGGTTGTGTAGTTGTTTGAGAGGGAGCCCCGGAGCGAAAAAAATGATTTTTGAATCGACGTCGTAACCGTAAAAAACGACGTATGCGATTTTCATGAAAAATAAAAACTATAATGATTTTAATAGTTTAATACCTCTATGAAACTTGTCGATAAGTTTTTAGAAATCCAAAATACGTTAAAGACGACCTTGCAACCTTCTCATGTATGACCTGGACGCACTACGACGATCACGATGTGTGAGCACCAATTCCGATCGAAGTGTTCTTCCTACCTTGGTTTCTTCTCACACAATGATCTCCAAAGAGGCAAAAATAATTGCCAAAGAGGAGAGGAGGCTGGCGGCTATATGGGAGAATTAGGGTTAGTATTTTCTTAATTAGCCTCCTCTTGATATATATGAATATATCAAAAAAATATATGTTAAGTATATCCTCTCCTTCCTAAAAGGATATAAAGAGATATACTTAACATATTTAATTAAACCCACCATCTCCTAG
>JAUMHN010153469.1:0-22745 GCA_032360265.1 Heliamphora ciliata
TCACTACGGCTAAACATACCACACAGACTAAACGCTCCCCAGGTATATGCTTACTCATATGAATCCAATCACAATCTTGTCACATATTTCCTTCACGTACATATCATCCACCCTACAATCCTTTAACTGAACAGTATTAAGTCCTGTTTATAAAGTCTTTTATCATCATCACTCAATCCCTTCACACATTTTATGCCACACAATCGAACCAAGATTGATTTTTGTACTTTGATTATTTTATCTTACCCACAGTCTACCAAGACACTCGATTCTCTCAAGGCCATTTTCAAAAATCACAACCATGAATTCGTATAATCATACTTACGCTTTCACTCTTCTCATCCAAATACTTATTCCACCTACGTACTCACATTAGGCTACTACGCAACTCCACCAGAAATAATACAATTATATCACCCTTCAACTTCTCGTACATAGAGTTTATACGCTCCCACAAGAAAATCCCTTCTCTATAGTATCAACATCTACTCACCAATCTAAACAAACTTGCTCTAATGAGTCACATCACAAAAGATTTTTGAAAATAACTTCCTTGCGACTCACATCGATAACTTAACGGAAATCGAATACCACTCCATAAGAGTTACACAGTCTAGATGCCAAATGAATACAAACCGATACTTAAGAACTTACCACGTGAACACCTCGGTCTGTCTAAAATGCGCACTTCACCCCTCAAATAATCTTAGCGTCAATGGGACTCACCATTTCCACAAACTCCTAGGCACCCAATCCTTGAATTGCTTAACTGAAGAGTTATTGATCTTTAAGGTGACCTTGATAATCCTGATAACGAAATCTGTAATCATATGCTTCCACCTTCTCGCTAGTCTTTCCAAAGGTTACTCTAATCCTCTTGGCCTTTACTGTATGTTCTTGACGCGCTAGAACGTTGGGTTTAAATGTCTCTCCAATTACTGGATCGTTTTCTCAGGTAGTTGGTCATTCTAGGGTAAAATGAACATGATAAAAGATATGGTTATGGTAATTACTTAGTCAAGTGATCCGTTGTGACTTGGTGGTTAATTCTTCATCAGGCTTCAAACGTTCTTTGTTGTGATTAAGATTCTTCGTTCTTTGGTAGTGATGGCAAAAATTTAGACTCTAACACTTCGGTGGGAAGGCCGATGTGAATATCGATGTATATAGACATACCTGCTTTGCTAGCATACTAAGGTTATCATGAGTTCGAGGCTGTTTCTCATTTTTCACTTTCTGGCTATCGGTATGAATCTTTTGCTTCTCGAATTATCGGATGGGTGGGTCAACTATGAACTGGTCTGGGGAAGTTTGAATTTCCACATGATGGTGTCGTGAATCCCTTGGTATGATCCTGTCATTTCTAACTTTGGATTACTGATGGTATAGTTCTATTTGTTGGTACCTTTGAAAATATATGGTTGGTAGTTACTGATGATCGTTGTTACTCATAGTTCTATGGGACAAGATTTTGAAGGTCGACAATCAAAAGCATGCACGGGTTTAGACCGTCTTAGGGTAGAACCCAGATGGTTCAATGATTGGTTGGATGAGGTTAAATGAGGTTCAAAGATAGGCATTTACCGCTGACACAAATTGAGTGGTCATTTGGGGTTCAAATGTAGGTGAAACAAGAGGAGGACAGTGAACAACACTTTAAATAAGTATCCTCTGAACTAATCCAGTATAATTAGATTATGATAAAAGAGATGTTTAAGCAAAATGGGTAGCCAAACTAGATATTTGCCCTGAAGTTACGTCAGCCAAATGTACTTCAATTCAAGCATCCAAGTCTACTTCCCTGGTAAAGATTTCAAAAGTGTACAAAGAATTTCACAAAATCAATGCAACAGATTGTGGTTTTAGAATTGATAGAAATGAGTGATGGCACAAAATTTTATCAATGTTGAATGTTTGGAATGGGTACATAATAAAGATTTGATATCGAGTTCTACAAGAGAAGAGTTAGTTCAAGGATGATGACTTGAATCGGAAGAGAATCAAATGTGAGTACCAGTCATTATCGAGGCATGAAAACTTGAGGACAATGGTATATTCTAGGATTAAATTTCTAACAGGGTTATTAAGAAGACTTGGGTGCATAAGAGTTACCGACGAATGACACTTGACGGTACTGTTGAGGATCGACGATATAAGAAGGAAGGACATGCAAAAGAACTTCAAAAAGTTGACACTAAGGCTTGGGATAAATGAGCAAAGGACTTATAAGGATGAAGTCACAGGGTTTTAACGGTGGCTTTCATAAAACTTAGGCTAGCCCGGGTGTTTCATTATTTAGAGGCTCATTAGCTTGTCGGTGGTTCAGTTGTCTATCAGTCTTCCTAGGAGATTGTTGTGATTTTAGGGTTTGTATCAATTCTTGATTGTTTTCATGATTTGGGATATTGTTGAACTTAAATTGGGATTAGGAGATAGCTTATGATGAATTTAACAACAAACATTTTCATTTCATTCTAATCACATAACCGGTGTACAGATATTCAAAAGATCACAGAACACACGTACAACATCCAATGTAGGAAAGGATACAACGCCTAACGCACTAAAGCCTAGGCGAACAGATGCGGATAGAAGTAGCGGATAACTCAGTCACGCTCTCACGTTGCCTCATAGATACCGTAGCTGCGCTACAGCACTTTCACATACCAAAAGCCCTCCAATCCCATGCGAGCTCTGTTGATTACGGCTATTGGTACCTCTAGGTTTGTTTTCAGATTGTTAAAGTCTATTGCCTGGTTGTGCGGGTTCATGATTCCTCTCTTATCTCTTCGTTTCTGTGTTTGCATCCACCTTGCCTCCATCCTATCCCCTAATAACTCTTTGAATCCTGGTGGTACCTTCAGACGATAGATGATCTCGTCACATCTCTCCAACACTCTTAGTGAACCCATGTATCTCGGGAAAGATTGACTTTTTCCACTTTCACGTCCTTTCTGGGAAAACTCTTGCATATACCCGTTCTCCAATATGACAGTTGTTGCGGTACTCTTGGCGGCTCCAGTAGATCACTACATCCGTTGCTTCATCATCATCTGTCTCCAGTGGCGGTTCCTCTAATGGATCATAAAAGAAAGCTATGGCTCGCTCCTCATTTTCGTTGTCATCATCCTGAGGTTCCTCCTCGTACTCCACCTCAACATCAGCCTCGTTTCTTGCCTCATCTGGTTCTTCGTTTCCCCCTACTTCTCCGGCCTCTTCATGAAATGGCCACTCATCTAGGAACATCCATGCCTACAAAAATACGTCTATCTGGTCTTGTTCTTCAACGGGTTCTTCCTCAGGGTCCGAGTCTTCTGGTTCAGGTGATGCCCATGGTTCTCCAGTCGGCTCTACGTCGGACACCAACCTAAGATGAGAGACGATTAGGAGGAGAAACTTAAGGTTTGGATTTTATGTTTTTTAGAATTATATGAGATAATTTAATAATATAGACACTCTACAGAGCATCTGTGCTATAAAACTCGTAGTCTCCCATAGCCCAAGCCTTGAAGGTTCACTAAATCTGGGCTCTGATACCAACTGTGACGCTCCGCCCTCCGGGCACGTCGGGATATACATAAATATAAATAAAGGAATATTCTAGCCATGTCTTCATATTTATATACGTTAGTTATTGAATCATAAAGGAGTTCTAAACCGTTCAAAGTTACATAAGTATTACAGTTTCACCAAGAAATTTTAAAAATTACACTAAGCACGAGAAAAACTGAATATAAGAACAAAAGCAGAGATCTCGACTCTTCAGAATGCATTAGCAAGATCCATGTGCTCTTGGATCGCACCCTATTCTTTAAACTCTTCTTCTCCCTCTAGGATGACTTTCTCTAAGAACTCCTCACCTATGGCACGAATGTCTTGAGCCAAGGCCTAGAAGCAAAATACTCTAACCTTTTAACTAATTTTACGGCACAAAATTCACCGCAACACATACCATATAACAACCAGTAAAGTTTATAGTCAAGGAGACAGACAGATTTATGATAGGATAGGAGATAAGTCAATAAGCATGCGTATATGACAAATGCCGCGTAGGCAATGCAGATGTCCAACCCAACATGTACCCAGATTATAACAGGAATTCCACACCAGGAATTGTCAGAGTAGACTTTCACGGGTATTTGATCACCAAAGTCATCATCGTGCCTCGTTGCGAATAGTTACCACATCACCTAGCGTCATGCAATAGCTTTTTTACTCAATGGCATTGGCGTGGGGTCCGTGCCCTACTCCAGGCCAACAATATTCAGCAAACCATTTCAAACACCGGGGACACGCCTAGGGTGTATAAGCCAATTCTGTAACACTGGGGTCACACCCAGGGTGCACAAGGGGAATTCATCCAAAGCAGTTTGTCCCACCTTCAGACTCATGATGCCTTCATCGGTGTAAATCAAAAAGCCTAAGCTATCGAAATCAGAATGCTAGCGACCAACCCAAGGGGCTCAACAATAGTCGTAAACCATTTCAAACACCGGGGAACAATTAAAAGGGTTGACAAGGTTTTGGGGTATTTAGACTTGAAATCAAGTTATGATTTTTATAGACCATTTAGATAAAAATATTTTCTACAACTATCATGTTTAACACAAAGGTCAAATCCTAAGGAAAATGGGTGAACAATTCATCTTAAGTAAAAACGGTTCAGTACTTTTCTCAAGATTTTACCAAAATTATGCTTCTGTTGGTCTCGGTTCTAGGGTATCATTTCATGTCCAAATGAGCCCATTTTTTAGTATATTCTAGTTTAATATGTCCCCTACAAGTTTCATGTTTAGAGCTAAGAGTAGTTGCTTGAAACAAGTTAAACTTTTTGGCAATTTTAAAAAGTAGGTTCTGTCAGCCACCAAAACTCAGCGGAACCAGTTTTGGACAGAGGGTTTAAAATGGTTTCGGGGTATTATCCCATGGCTTTAAGGTCTGATTTTTGGGAACAAAATACTTCAATATGTTAGCTACAATATTCATGTAGACCATCATTGGAATAGGTCACTAAAAATAGGGGTTTTGAGCTATATAAAAATATGCAACAGAATGTTCCTTGGGGTCTGAAACTCAATAGAGATTTTGAAAGGGAATTTTACCTATCAAAACTCAATACTTTGTTCTCCCTTTTGGTGCGTAGGTAGATATACATGTTAGCTATAACGATCATATTTTGATGAAAGTTTTGATCTCATTTTAAAATAGGGTTTCCAAGTCGGTAATGTAGACTGGTCGAAAAATGACACACTTTGGTAAAATTGCAATATCTTGAGTTCTAGTTATCAAAATGAGTCGAAACAAACTTTGGATGAAAGTTAGCACAAAAATATAAATCTGGACATAAAGAACAAACTTAGATCAAATTTCTACATTGAGTTAGGGTATTTCAAATCTTAGGGTAGAAACATCAAAGTTCTCAAAACTTAAGTCTATTAGGGTACAAGTCTTCTACTTATGTCATGTCAAGTTTTTGTTCCATTTCTTTGCATACTTGTCTTTTAGACTTTAATATCAAGGCTCCAGAATACTTAGAGGTCATCAAACGCAAAGATAACAACACACAACAACATCGTATATCATTCATAAACATAACAGCCCCAAATTTTCAACTACGACGTCTTTTCGATTTGATTGCGGTTCTCAATTTTTAGAGAGTTTAAAGGGATATGTTGGGGGATATTTTGAGGGATCTTAGACACACGGTTTAGTGGTTTTACTTACTTGTTTAGAGGGCTCAAGGATGGTGGCATGGAAGGACTTAGTTTTAGAAAAACTCATCTCCTTGATTTCTCCTTCCTTTCTTCCTTTCTTCTTTTCTTCTCCCTCTTTTCTCTCTCAAACTTTTGGAACACATCAAGAATACTCAAATCTGGTTTCCTCTCTCTATATGGACGAATATATGAAGGGGTGGGAGTGGTGTTTGGCTTGGTTTATATAGGAGAAGGCTAGGGAACAAGATAATTAATTTTTTTGTACTTTTTTTCATTTCTTCACATGGCTCATTTAATTTAGTTCAAGCTTTGAGGTGACAAAATCAGATTTAGGGAAGCTAAAATACAGCTAGGGTCAGTTTGGCGTGGCAAAAATCTGATCCCCCATCAATCAAGGAATTTTTCTTGGTTTTTGAGCCCCTTTGTGTAAGAAAAAGCATTAAAAGTTAATTTAATGTATATTTTTGGTGTCTTTTCCTACTGAGACCTATTATTTTAGTATGTTTATGATAAATATAATAGTACCATGTATTATCAAAGTTTCTATAGCAATAGATTAAATAGATGTAGTTTTTTAAGTCAAATTAAACTATTTTGGCAATATGTGACTTTTTAACTTATTTTGTTGTGTATGAATTTTAATATTGATTTGTTTGCTTTTGTTGATCTATAGTACTATATTATTATGTATATTACTTGTTCAACAAGTATTCGATCATCATAATGCTTAATTTAATACATTTCTCATCATTTTTAGCTAAAAAGAAAGCAAACAATTACTTTTTGGCACTCTTCCCAAGGTGGTCGGCCACTAAGGGGTATTTTTGTAATTTTTGATGTTATTTTGTCTTTTACTACTTAATTGTAATTAAATCCTTGATTTAGGGTATCCATGTGTAAAAATTTAGATTTTTATGACTTTTTGCTGTACTAGGGGTAAAATGGTCATTATACCCCATTTATGAGGATTTTTTATTTTTAACTCATTATTTCATGATATTTACTTTATTTAGAATGTTAGGAGACTCTCTGGGTGTTATGGTTTTGTTACCTGAATATTGGACCTTGTTGGGATTTTCGGACCAAACTTAGGATTTTCGATTCGAGTTAGGGTTTTGAACCTCGTCCGTGCCCTATAGCCTTGTGGATTATCTGCCACTAATATTAGGGTCCAAGCAAGGTTGTTACAAACTACCCCCTTAAACAAATTTGGTTCCCAAAATTTTGTCCCGTACTTCATCGTAAGGAAGGTTGAGGATGATTTACTAACATTGTGCTTTCTCGTTGTTTAAAATTGTGTCCTATTTACTTGAGTCGTTCTTTATTGCGGGTGTGGATAAGGTTGAGCTTATATATTCAACACTTAGCATAAAGGTTGTTTTGTCCTACTTAACATCTTAAACTGATTACTACCAAACCTTCAAGGACCATGTCACATAACTAGCTAGTCCCAAAAAGTTCGTATCTCTGTCACGTTAGTTGGCCTCTTCCCATTAACTGCTACTTCTAGTTATGTTGGGTTCATTTGAATTTCTTCTCCAAATATAACATGACCTAAAAACATCACCCTGTCCAACTGAAACTCATACTTACCAAGTTTTACATATAACTTGTGGTTTCTTATGATCTACAAAAATCTTCAAATATTCCTTGTGTTCCTCTTTACTCCAAGAATAAAATCGAATATCGTTTATCAACACAATTACAAATTTATCTCGAAAGCTTCTGAACACCCGATCCATCAGGTCCATAAATATAGCAAGTACAATCGTTAACCCGAAAGGTATCACCATGAATTCATAATGCTTGCAACGAGTCCTAAAGGCAGTCTTGGGTATATCTAACTCTTGTACTTTCAATTTGTGGTTCCATGACCCCAATCTGTCATTGAGAACATGTTGGCTCCAAAATGCAACTTACATCGAGTACGACTTCCACAAGCGATCATATGTCTCTAAACTATCCCACCACTGAAACTGATTCAAACATTCTCCACTTCTGTCTGGAAAGACTGTCACTCTACCAAAAACCAGTTCATTGTCATATTCAAACGTACATCGAAAACTACTTTTTGACCGACTAACAACTACTCACTCGAAATCACATCACCACTTTGTGTTGAACTACTCTAGCCTTACGACCATCAAGATTAATATTGCCACTTGGACCTAATGAGTCACTTCGGCTAAATATACCACACAGACAAAATGCTCCACAGGTATATGCTTACTCATATGAATCCAATGACAACCTCATCACATATTTCTTTCACGTACATATCATCCACCCTATAATCCTTTAATTGAACAGTATTAAGTCCTGTTTATAAAGTCTTTTATCATTATCACTTAATCCCTTCATACATTTTATGCCACACAATCAAACCAAGAACAATTTTCATACTTTGATTAGTTTACCTTACGCACATTCTACCAAGACACTCGATTCACTCAAGTCCAATTTCTAAAATCACATCCATGAATTCGTATAATCTTACTTACGCTTCCACTATTCTCATCTAAATACTTATTCCTCCTACGTACTCACATTAGGTTGCTACGTAACTCCACCAAAAATAATAGAATTATATCACCCTTCAACTTCTCGTACATAGAGTTTGTACGCTCCCATAAGAAAATTTCTTCTCTATACCAACAACATCTACTCACCAATCTAAACAAACTTACTCTAATGGGTCACATCACAAAAGGTTTTTGAAAGCAACTTCCTTGCGAATCACATCGATACCTTAATGGAAATCGAATACCACTCCATAAGAGTTACACAGCCTAGATGCCAAACGAATACAAATCGATACTTAAGAACCCACCACGTGAACACCTCGATTTGTCTAAAATGCATACTTCACAACTCAAACAATCTCAGCATCAATGGGACTCACTGCTTCCACAAACTCCTAGGCACCCAATCCTTGAATTGCTTAACTGAAGACTTACTGGTCTTTGAGGTGATCTTGATAATCCCGATGACGAAGTATGTAATGATATGCTTCCACCTTTTCACTAGTCTTTCCAAAGGTTACACCGTTCCTCTTGGCCTTTAGCGTATGTTCTTGACGCACTAGAACGTTGGGTTTAAATGTCTCTCCAATAACTAGATCATTTTCTCAGGCAGTTGGTCATTCTAGGATAAAATGAACATGATAAAAGATATGCTTGTGGTAATTACTTAGTCATGTGATCCATTGGGACTTAGTGGTTAATTCTTCATCAGGATTCAAACGTTCTTTGTTGTGATTAAGATTCTTCGTTCTTTGGTAGTGATGGAAAAAATTTAGACTCTAACACTTTGGTGGGAAGGCCGGTGTGAATATCGATGTATATAGACGTACCTTCTTTGCTAGTATACTAAGGTTATCATGAGTTCGAGACTGTTTCTCATTTTTTACTTTCTGACTACCAGTATGAATCTTTTGCTTCTCGTTTTATCGGAAGGGTGGGCTAGCTATGAACTGGTTTGGGGAAGTTTGAATTGCCACATGGTGGTGTCGCGAATCCCTTGGTGTGAAGCTGTCGTTTCTAACTTTGGATTGCTAATGATATAGTTCTATTTGTTGGAACCTTTGAAAAGATATAGTTAGTTGTTACTGACAATCGTTGTTACTCATAGTTCTATGGGGCCAAGTTTTGAAGGTCGACAATCAAAAGCATGCACAGGTTTAGAACGTCTTAGGGTGGAACCCTGATGGTTCAAAGACAGGTTGGATGAGGTTAAATGGTCACGGTTAAGGCATTTACCGTTGACACTAATTGAGTGGTCATTTAGGGTTCAAATGTAGGTGAAACAAGCGGAGGATAGTGAACAACACTTTAAACCAGTGTCCTCTGAACTAATCCAGTATAATTAGATTATGATAAAAGAAATGGTTAAGCAAAATGGGCAGCCAAACTAGATATTTGCCCTAAAGTTACATTGGCCTAATGTACTTCAATTCAAGCATCCAAGTCTACTTCCCTGGTATAGATTTCAAAAGTGTACAAAGAATTTCACAAAATCACTGCAACAGATTGTGGTTTCGGAATCCAGAGAATTGAACGATGGTAGAACATTTTATCAATGCCGAATGTTTGGAATGTTACTTAACGAAGATTTGATATCGAGTTCTACAAGAGAAGAGTTAGTTCAAGGATGATGAGTTGAATCGGAGGAGAATCAAATGCGAATACCGGTCATTATCGAGGCATGAAAACTTAAGGACAAGGGTATTTTCTAGGATTGAATTTCTAACAGGGTTATCAACAAAACTTAGATGCATAAGAGTTACCGACGAATGACACTTGACGGTACCGTTGAGGACCGACGATATAAGAAGGACGGATATGCGAAAGAACTTCAAAAAGTTGACACCAAGGCTTGGGATAAATGAGAAAAGGACTTATAAGGATGAAGTCGCAGGGTTTTAACGGAGGCTTTCGTAAAACATAGGCTAGCTCGGGTGTTTCATTATCTAGAGGCACGCTAGCTTGTCGGTGGTTTAGTTGTCTATCAGTCTTCCTAGGAGATTGTTGAGATTTTGGGGTTTGTATCAATTCTTGATTGTTTTCATGATTTGGGATCTTGTGGAACTTAATTTGGGATGATGAGATATCTTATGAAGAATTCAACAACAAACATTTTCATTTCATTCTAATCACATAACCGGTGTACAGGTATTCAAAAGATCACAGTACACATGTACAACATCCAATGTAGGAAAAGATACAACGCCCAACGCACTAAAGCCTAGGCAAATAGATGCGGATACAAGTAGCGAATAACTGTGTCATGCTCCCACGTTGCCTCATAGATACCGTAGTAGTGCCACTACACTTTAACATGCCAAAAGCCCTCCAGTCCCATTCGAGCTCTGTTGATTACGGCTATTGATATCTCTAGTTACGTTTTCGGATTGTTAAAGTCCATTGCCTAGTCGCGCGGGTTGATGATTCCTCTTTTATATCTTGGTTTCTATGTTTGCATCCACATTACCTCCATCCCGTTCTCGAATAGCTCTTTGAATCCCAATGGTACCTTCAAACGATAGATGATCTCGTCACATCTCTCCAACACTCTTAGTGGACCCATGTATCTCGGGAAAGACTCTGACTTTTTCCACTTCGACGTCCTTTTTGGGAAAACTCTTGCATATACCCGTTCTCCAATACGATAGTCGTTGATGTACTCTTGGCAGCTCCAGTAGATCACTACGTCCGTTGCTTCATCATTGTTCGTCTCCTATGGCGGTGCCTCTAATGGATCATAAAGGAAAGCTATGGCTCGCTCCTCATTTTCGTTGTCATCATCCTCAGGTTCCTCCTCATCCTCCACCTCAACATCAGCCTCGTTTCTTGCCTCATCTGGTTCTTCGTTTGCCCCTACTTCTCCGGCCTCTTCATGAAATGGCCACTCATCTAGAAACATCCATGCCAACAAAAATACGTCTATCGGGTCTTGTTCTTTAACGGGTTCTTCCTTGGGGTCCGAGTCTTCTGGTTCAGGTGATGCCCATGGTTCTTCAATTGGCTCTGCGCCAGACGCCATCCTAAGATGAGAGACGATTAGGAGGAGAAACTTAAGGTATGAATTTTATGTTGTTAGAATTATAAGTGATAATTTAATAATATAGACACTCTACAGTGCTTCTACACTACAAAACTCGTAGTCTCCCATAACCCAAGGCTTGAAGGTTCACCAAATTTGGGCTCTGATACCAATTGTGATGCTCTATCCTCCGGGCACGTCGGGACATCCATAAATGTAAATAAAGGGATATTCTAGCCATTCATTCATATTTACATACGTTAGTTATTGCATCATAAAGGAGTTCTAAACCGTTCAAAGTTACATAAGTATTATAATTTTACCAAGAAATTTCAAAAATTACACTAAGCACGGGAAAAATTGAATATAAGAACAAAAATAGAGATCTCGACTCTTCAGAATGCATCAGCAGGATCCACGTGCTCTTGGAACTCACCTTATTCTTCAAACTCTTCTTCTCCCTCTGGGATGACTTTCTCCAAGAACTCTTCCTCACCTGTGGCACGAATGCCATGAGCCAAGACTCAGAAGCAAAACACTCTAACCTTCTAACTAATCTGATGGCACAAAATTCACCGCAACACATACCATGTAACACCCAGTACAATTTATAGTCAAGGAGATAGATAAATTTATGACAGGATAGCAAATAAGTCAATAAGCATGCGTATATGAGAGATGCCGCGTATGCAATGCAGATGCCCAACCCAACGTGAACCCAGATTATAATAGGAATTCCACGCCGGGAATCACCAAAGTAGACTTTCACGAGTATTTGATCACCAAAGCCATCATCGCACCTCGTTGCGAAGAGTAATCACATCTCCTAGCGTCATGCCATAGCTATTTTACTCAATGGCAATGGCGTGGGGTCCTCGCCATACCCCAGGCCAACAATATTCAATAAACCATTTCAAACACTGGAGATAAGCCCAGGGTGTATAAACCAATTCTGTAACACTAGGGACACGCCCAGGGTGCACAAGGGGAATTCATCCCAAGCGGTTTGTTCTACCTTAAGACTCGTGATGCCTTCGCCGGTGTCGACCCAAAAGTCCAAGCTATCGAAATTAGAATGCTAGGGACGAACCCATGGTGCCCAACAATATCCGTAAACCATTTGAAACACCAGGGACACGCCTAGGGTGTCTAAACCAATTTTGTAACACCGGGGACACGCCCACGGTGCACAAGGGGAGTTTTTCCCAAAACATTTTTGAAACTGGTAACCAGGGACGCCCTAGACTTAGAATCAAGAACGACAATCTCAATACAGCCCATCCCAACAACAGTTTGCACAGATGGACTCCAATATGCAAGGATGCAAATGACAATGTCAATGATGTATGGTATGGATCTCAAATACAACCATCTATAGCATGGCAAGATTCATGGTACAACACGCAAAGCATAAATTACAAGTATGTGAATCACAAGTTACAATTTTTTCAAGATATGATTCAACATGATCGAATGAGTTTTAAATCGTCATACATTCACTTAAAACACTAATCAACTAATTCATATTGATCATTGTACAAAAACTCGGGTCTCACAACAAGGTACTCACACATACACTTAGCAACTTTTAAGGCAAAAAATCAAGTATTAAATTAAAAGGGTCGACAAGGTTTTGGGGTGTCTAAACTTGAAATCAAGTTATGATTATTATACACCATTTAGATAAAAAAATATTTCCTACAACTATCATGATTAACACCAAGGTCAAATCCTAAGTCAAATGGGTGAACAATTTATTTTAAGAAAAAAAGGTTCAGCACTTTTCTCAAGATTTTACCAAAATTACGCTACTGTTGATCTCAGTTTTGGGGTATCATTTCAAGTGAAAATGATCCCATTTTTTAGTATGATCTATTTTAATATGTCCCCTACAAGTTTGATGTCTAGAGATAAGGGTAGTTGTTTTAAACAAGTTAAACGTTTTGGCTATTTTAAAAAGTAGGTTCTGTCAGGCGTCAAAACTTAGTAGAGCAAATTTTGGACAGAGGGTTTAAAACGGTTTTGGAGTATTATCCCAAGGCTTTAAGGTCTGATGTTTGGAAAAAAATACTTCAATATGTTATCTACAATATTCATGTAGACCACCTTTGGAATAGGTCACTAAACTAGGGGTTTTGAGCTATATAAAAATATGTAACATAATGTTCCTTGGGGTCTGAAACTCAACAGAGATTTTGAAATGGGTTTTCACCAATCCGAACTCAATGCTTTGTTCTCATTTTTGGTGTGTAGATAGACATACATGTTATCTAAAACTTTCATGTTTTGACCAAAGTTAGGATCTCATTTTAAAATAGGGTTTCCAAGTTGGTAATGTTGACTAGTCAGAAAAAGACACACTTTGGTAAAATTGCAATATCTTGAGTTCTAGTAACGAAAATTAGTTGAAACTAACTTTGGATGAAAGATAACATAAAAAGATAAATCTGGACATAAAGAACACGCTTAGATAAAATTTCTACATTGAGTTATGGCATTTCAAATCTCAGGGTAGAAATATTAAAGTTCTCAAAAATTAAGTCTCTTTGGATTCAAGTCTTCTACTTATGTCATGTCAAGTTTTTGTTCTATTTCTTTGCATGCTTATATTTTAGACTTTAACATCAAGGCTCTATCACACTTAGAGGTCATCAAACTGAAAGATAACAACACACAACAACATCTCATATCATTCATAAGCATAACAGCCCCTAATTTCTAACTACGACGGCTGTTTGATTTGATTTCGGTTCTCGATTTTTAGAGTGTTTAAAGGGATATGTTGGGAAATATTTTGAGGAATCTTAGAAACATGGTTTAGTAGTTTTACTTACTTGTTTATAGGGCTCAAGGATTGTGGCATGGAAGGACTTAACATTTGAAAAACTCATCTCCTTGATTTCTCCTCCTTTCTTCCTTTCTTCCTTTCTTCCTTTCTTCTTTTCTTCTCCCTCCTTTCTCTCTCAAACTTGTGGAACACCTCAAGAATACTCAAATCTGGTTTCCTCTCTATATGGATGAAAATATGAAGGGGAGGGAGTGGTGTTTGGCTTGGTTTATATAGGAGAAAGCTAGGGAACAAGATAATTAATTTTTTTGTACTTTTTTTCATTTCTTCACATGGCTCATTTAATTTAGCTCTAGCTTTGAGGTGACAAAATCAGATCTCGGGAAGCTAAAATATAGCTAGGGTCAGTTTGGCGGGACAAAAATCTGATCTCCCATCAATCAAGGGATTTTTTTTCGTTTTCGTTCCCCTTTATGCAAAAAAATGCATTAAAAGTTAATTTGATGTATATTTTTGATATCTTTTCCTACTGAGACCTATTATTTTAGTATGCTTATGATAAATATAGTAGTCTCATGTATTATCATAATTTCCATAGCAATTGATTAAATAGATATAGTCTTTTAAGTCAAATTAAACTATTTTTATAATATGTGACTTTTTGACTTATTTTGTTGTGTATGAACTTTAATAATGATTTGTTTGCTTTTATTGATCTATAACACTATATTATTATGTATATTACTTGTTCAACAAGTATTGGATAATCATAATGCTTAATGTACTACATTTCTCATCATTTTAAGCTAAAAAGAAAGCAAAAAGTAACTTTTTGGCACTCTTACCAAGGTGGTCGGCCACTAAGGGGTATTTTTGTAATTTTTGTTGTTATTTTGTCTTTTACTACTTAATTGTACTTAAATCCTTGATTTAGGGTATCCATGTTTTAAAATTTGAGTTTTTATGACTTTTTACTGTACTATGGGCAAAATGGTCATTATACCCTATTTATGAGAATTTTTGATTTCTAACTCATTATTTCATGATATTTATTTCATTTAGAATGTTAAGAGATTCTCCGGGTGTTAAGGTTCTGTTGCATGAATTTTGGTCTTTTTTGGGATTTTCGGGCTGAACTTAGAGTTTTCGATTCGAGTAAGGGTTTTGAACCTCGTATGTGCTCTATAACCTTGTGGACTATCCGTCACTAATACTAGGGTCCGAGTAGGGTTGTAACATGATACACATACATTGCTCGTAAAGATTCTCAAAAAATGAAAAATTAATTTTATTAAAATTAAATTAAATACTAAAAATATGGTTTTCAATATACCAACCCTAACATCTATTGTGATCAATCTGATGCACAATGCTCTGGTTGCCTGCACCAATCACAGGTGTGGTCCCTCCATTCTAACCTCTTAAATGAAGCCGTTGAGGGTGCGGTTGCAAAAATTTTTTGCTGATATGATCTCACAGGATGAGGACTTAGACCAGACGACCTTTGACACTTATTCATACGCCCTTGAAACTGCGCACCTCCTCCATCCTGCTGGGTTCTACCCTCTCTATCCCTGCGTGTCTCATTCAGGGAATTTTCTATAGTAATAGATAATTCCACCAATTCTGTAAAGGCGTGTATCCTTAATGCTGCCACTCGATCTCTGATCGTGGGTTTCAAACCCCTTTCAAATCTCTTTGTAAGTCACTCATCTGTAACTACAATTTCTTGTGCAAAATAAGACAATCTAGTGAACTCTGCCGCGTACTGAATATAGTCATTACCCCTTGGGTAAGGGAAATGAATTCCTCCCGATAAAGATCCCTAGAGGACTCAGGAAAGTATTTATCCAGAAATACTTTAGTAAACGCTGCCCAAGTACCTCCCAAGGTAGTTTTGGCAAATTTCCACCATTGATGGGCCCCACCCCTCAACTAAAAAGCAATAAACGCAACCTTCAGTTCATCCTCGACTATCTGTACTTTATCCAGAATCCTGGTCACGAGCTCCAACCATTCTGTGGCAACCTTGGGATCGGGATCCCCGATAAAGATAAGACCGTCGAGACGTCAAAACTCTCGCATAGCGACAGTCACCCTCGACTCAGGCACTCTCTCTCTTCCTCTGGCAGCCTCAGCTAGCTGACAAATAGAGCCTATCATCTCACGCAGCAAGTCTATGTTGGAGGCAAAATTGCCAAGATCATTATTTTTACAAATAATTTTTGGTAAAAAATTAATTAGACGGACAAACACCGAAATGGGCTTTAAATAAAACTTTTGACGTCGAATGATCAAAATTAAAACCCATGCAACCAAAGTTAATTTAGAAGAATACCTTTTTACTGGTCAAATCTTCAACTACGTTTTTGATTTCGAGTTGAGCCTCCCGTCAAATCTGCTACTATATTCCCTTATGCGATTCTGGAATGTAGTGTGGGCTACAATCTATAAAGAACTCGTACCGGTAGAATCTGAACAGCTTTAATTTTGAAAAACAAGTTATGAAACTGGGTCAGCCTACCCGCATATTTATACAGCTACAGCACGGACCTATGGAGTAATTATGAGTAAGACTTCTAGTGGAATACAGACACTCATAAGCGGCTTTCTCAATTAAGTAAACCGCATAGCGGTATCTACAATTATGGAAAACTAGCAATGGTTTCTATAATTTTTATAAAATACTGAATTATAATTCACACCACTAAAGAACTATAATTGCACTCTGACCCATAATCTCAAGACCATCTTGCATTGAGTTCCTGTTATTAAATGCTTAAAATTTCTCTCCACGTTAAGATTTCCAATACCTACCAATTAAATTTAATTACTGACAATTTAATTTAATCGGCATCTTGATATAATCCTTAAGCTCTTCCGCTTAATTTATTTGACCGCTAGATAATCAAATCCACCTGTAGGGTTTGGCTCGGTCAAAACTTATAAGCTTCCTTAAGGGGGTATCGTCAATCCTGATCTTTCGGGACGTGGATTTCGTCAATAATTAATATAATCACCATATAAATAATACCACTATCTAATTCACTGAGAATATAGATCCATATAAGATCGCACCCTCTAATGAATCAAAACAACGAATATTAAATATACGCAAATTAATAATTATTTTTGAATTAAGAGTATAAGCACTATTTATAATAATTTTAGGGTATGACTTAATTTATATAGTCAGTATAAAATTAATTACTCTAATGTGTCCCGTTTAATATACACAAAGTGTACAAGCACAGAGAGTCAAAATAATAGACAACGCT
The DNA here is from genome assembly GCA_032360265.1 of Heliamphora ciliata. Lineage (NCBI taxonomy): Eukaryota > Viridiplantae > Streptophyta > Magnoliopsida > Ericales > Sarraceniaceae > Heliamphora > Heliamphora ciliata. The sequence continues at coordinate 17,322 of JAUMHN010153469.1, forward strand.
ATTATCTATTTTTCGTAACCAAGATAGGCCTACTAAAACTCTATGCTACAGTTATACCGATGGTATGTCTATTTCTATCTAAACTGTGTACATAAGCATAAGTGCTAAAACAAGAAAACTTTCTCTTATATGGTAAATTAGATGTGTTATTCATTTTAGTTAGTTTGAGTGTATGGGAGATTAGAGTAATAGTATAAAGATCATCCATCAATGCACCAGAACAGATAACCTGCTAATTATCCTTAACAACCACAGAGTTATTAAAATAAATCACAAATTCGTCTTTAACCAATCTCGAAACAAAAACTAAGTTCTTTCTAATGGAGGGTATATAAAGACAATTTCTCAATATTAGAACCCGATCTCTACTAAAACTGAGAGTGACATCTCCCACTGCAACTGCTGTTACCTTTGTATTACTGCCCACATGCAGGTAAATCTCCCCATTGGTAAGTTGTCAAGTTTTTTAAAACCCCTGCAATGAATTACAGACATGATCAGTGGCTCCCATATCTACACACCAGGTTTTGGTAGATAACACCGCTAAACATGTTTCTACAACTAATGAACAGAAATTACCCTTGTTTGTTCTGCCTTCTGAGAAATACTGGACATTACTTTTTCCAGTGCCTTGTCTGGTTACAGTGAAAATATCTGCCTTTCGATTTTTTCACACCATTTTGTGGCCCACTAAGTACCTTGGAAACCATATCTACTTGTTTTTTAACCTTTTTCTTTTTCATGCCTTTCGACTTTTTTACACAAGTCTGTAGCCCACTAACTATTCTAAAAATCGTGTCTCCCTATTTTTGAATATTTTTCTTCTTCATACCTTACGGCCTAGAGGAAGAACCATTTCCTGAAATAAACACATTTCCTGGTATTGAAGGAATACCATTGGTAGTTAAAGCTATATCCAAGTTACTTTTTCAGTCAACAAAATTTGATCCCGTTAGTTTGTTTTCTTTGAGAATAATTATGAGTGGATTAAAAACTATTTTAATCCTGAAAATCACATAATTAAAATTACTGTTAATTATGATGAGCAATACTTTGAATTTATTTTAATTTAGTTCCCTCTACCATTTTAAAAGAAATTTGCCAGCAGCCTGGAACCTTGTGAATAGCATGCCTTGATGGGAGGACATCTACTATCTATCGTATGACCAGACAGACCAATCCCTATTAATTTTACTATCTAGGCAACAGACTCTACCAAGTAAAATTAAATAGTTGACATAATTTTGGTTCAATATATAATAGTAGTGAGTCAGATAGAGATTATACTATTATATACAGTTAACTGTTAACCATCACCTAATTCCAAATTAATCGTTTCGCAATGAACCATTCAAATGGAGAAGTGATCCACACAAACAATTATCCAAAATTATCCCTAAAGGAGGTTTGATTAACAATACCATAATTAATCTATTCGATGGGGAGGAAGACTTTATTATCAATACATAGGGTTTAATTACAACTCCTACAAACTGGTGATGGAGACCACGGAATTTATCTATGAATCAATTTCCTCGCTCACTTGGATTTTTAAAATATTTTTTAGGGTTATAAAAATCTGTTTAATTAAAATAAATTTATTAATTTTGAAAACCACACGATCTCAAAAAATCAAACATCTTTTCGTGTACACGATTGTAAAAATTTTGGTTAGTCAAATTATTTTTTCGTGTTTAAATTCGTAACAAATAAAATTTAATAAATACACAGTTTTTCTTTTAGCTTTTCAGCTAAGGTATTGATTAAAGGCATTTATTTATTTTATTTTTTGTTCCACTTTTTTTGAAAAATAATAATTTATTTCGATTAAATATTTTTTCTATTTAATTAATCTAAAATTCGAAATTAATTCTCACATTTTGTCAAAATATCTGATTTTATGAAAAATCATCTAAATGTGATATTTTGTAAAAAAAATAAAATGTCTAAAGTTTTTTTATTTAATTAAAAAAATTTTATTTTATTTTTATTACAAAATATTTTAATTAAAATTGAATTTCTGAATTAATTAAATTAACATGATAAATAAAACAGATATGCAATCATCTATGCAGTTTATATATATACAAACATGATATGTATATATTCCAGTTCTATTATCAAAATAAAATGCTGAAACGTTTTAGTCTCCTGTAGATGATAAGTTTTAATAACCATTGTTCGTCTTTGATTCCTGTGTCCTGATTGTTTTAGGATTCCTTAATACTGTGTGATATACAATTAATCATTTATCAGTCTCGAATATATCAGAAATCGATTAAAAAAAGCCCCGAGCCAGCCAAGCACCATCGCCACACTAGCTGCTTCAGGTGGCTTTTGTTGCCTTATCCAAGCTTCGTTTTCAATGCTTTTTATACCAAAAAATAGCTCTCAATAAGTAGTATTTTTCTATCAAAAAATTTGCTCAAAAATTTCCCAAAAAAACAGGCTTCGATGGCTGCCAAAACACAAAAAATGTTGTTGTCCCGCAACAGCACTGCGCCGCCAACTTCCCGAGGCCGTTCTGCTCTCATCCGAACTCTATTTTCGTCCCTTCTTTTTTCAAACGCAGCTAACGAAATATACTATATTTTTGTAACAAAATTTTGATTTGAAAACTGCCCGAAAATAACCAGAAAATAGCCTGAAAACTACTGCCGCCGCCCACCAGCGCCACCACCCTGTTCCGCCGCCCGTTTGGGCTTTTTCTGGAAGTCTTTTTGCATCCATTTTTTTTGAAAAACTCAAATATCCAGCTGCATGATGCTTTGAAGATTGCCTTGAAAATAGTCCAAAAAATATCCGAAAATAGACCCCGAACATCGCTTGTTTTGCGCCTTTTTGGTGCACTGTTTGGCCCAGTTTTTTAATGATTTTTGGACAGTATTATAAGGTATGTTTATTACTATTTTATGCTTAAAAAATTACTCAAAAAATAGTTCAAAAAATAACCAAAAAAATCATCAAAATCGCAGTTGAACCGCCACCGGCAAAGCCGTTAGTGGTGGGCTATTTTGAATGATTTTTTTTGCTATTTTTGACTTAATTTTGTTCCTATTTTTAATGCATAAATACAGCAGAAAACTCACTAAAATAACTGTTTAAAACTTTTAAGAACTTACTGCGATCCGTGGTCCGTAAAAATTCGAAACCACCACCGGTGCTACCACATATTCTTTGTATTCGTGGATATATTCAATTTGTTCATAAATAATCTAAATAAATATTTACAAATAAATAATTAGCTATTACATCGATCCTATGTCCCGAAAATCACATTCGATCTATCGCGGTCAACCTCCGTGATTTAAAAAAATTAAATAATTATCATTCACGCATTCAATCACATATGAAATAAATGACGATCATAAAACTAGGATTAGAAGGCCAGCAAAATCAAGTTAGCACAGTTCTAAAACTATCCAGCTCTAATAATCGTAAATAAAAAACAAAACGGCTCTGATATCAATTGTTAGAGGCAAAACTGCCAAGATCATTATTTTTACAAACGACTTTTGGTAAAAAATTAACTGGATTGGAAAATGCCGAAATGGGCTTTAGATAAAACTTTTGACGTCGACCGATGAAAATTAAAACCCGTGCAACCAAAGTTAATTTAGAATAATATCTTTCTACCGGTCAAATCTTCAACTACGCTTTTAATTCCGAGTTGAAGCACAAGTTAGATCTTCGACTGTATTCCCTTATACGATTCTTGAATGTAGTGTGGGTTATAATCTATCAAGAACTCGCACCGGTAGAATCTGGACAGCTTTAGTTTTAAATGATAAGTTCTGAAACTGGTTCAACCTACTCACATATTTATAGGGTTACAGTAGGGACCTGCAGAGTAATTATGAGTAAGACTTTCAGTGGAACATAGACACTCATCAGCGATTTTTACAATTAAGCAAGCCTCATTGCGGTATCTGCAATTATAAAAAATTAGAAACGATTTCTGCAATTTTCATAAAATACTGAATTACAATTCACACCACTAAAGAACTATAATTGCACTATAACCCATAATCTTAAGACCATCTTGCATTGAGCTCCTGTTATTAAATTCTTAACACTTTTTCCCACGTTAAGATTTTCGATAGTCGTCGTAATTAAATTAATTGCTAATAATTTAATTTAATCGGCATCTTGAATTCCTTAAATCCTTCCGCTTAACTTATTTGACCAACGAATAATCAAATCCATCTGCAGGGTTTGGTCCGGTAAAACATTTAAGCTTCCTTAAGGGGGTATCACCAATTCCTATATTTCGGGACGTGAATTTTGCTAGTAATTAATACTTTTTTTTGAATAATTAATTATAACATAAAAGAAAAAAAAAGTACATGGTTCTAAGGGGCATACCCTAGATAATTACATCAACTCACACTTAGGAGGAAACCTCCGACAAAAGATAACAAACCTAACAACATCAATAGCAAGACACACTTTTCCCCCGCTTGACAGCAGGAGAAAACTGTTGAAGGCAAAACTGCCAAAATCATTGATTTTGTATACGATTTTCGGTAAAAAATTAATTGGATGGCAAACGTCGAAACGGGCTCCAGATAAAACTTTTTGATGAATAACGATTAAAATAAAACTCATGCGACCAAAGTTAATTTAGAAGAATACCTCTTGTAGATCTAATCTTCAACTACGACTTGATTTCGAGTTGAAACTCCTGTCAGATCTTCTACCGTATTCCCTTATGCGAACCTCGAACGTAGTGTGGATTACGATCCTCCGAGAACTTGTACCGGTAGAACCCCGATATATTTTTTAAGTCTTGAAAGACAAAAATAATATATCAAGAATGATATGAATATAATCTAAAACTAGTTCAGCATACCCGCATATATATAGGGTTACAGCAGGGACCTAGGGAGTAATTATGAGTAAGATTTCTAGTAGAACACAGATACCTACAGGCGATTTCTGTAATTATGGAAAGACGCAGCAGTTTTTGTAATTTTCATAAAATACTAAATTACAGTTCGCACCACTAAAAAAACTATAATTGCACCCCGACCCATAATCTCAAGACTTTCTTGCATTGAACTCCAATTATTAAATGCTTACCATTTCTCCCCACGTTAAGATTCTCGATACCCGCCAATTAAATTTAACTACTGATAATTTAATTTAATCGGTATCTTGATATTCCTTAAGCCCTTCCACTTAACTTATCTGACCGCCGGATAATTAAATCCACCTGTAGGGTTTGGCCCGGCAAAACATATAAGCATCCTTAAAGAGGTATCGTCAATCCCGATCATTCGGGACATAGATTCCATCAATAATTTATATTTTTCATATAAATAATACCGCTACCCAACTCACCGGTAATATAGACCCATATAAGATCGCACCCTCTAATGAATCAAAACAACAAATATTAAATATATGTAAATCAATAATTAT